>BPLQ01010251.1:0-51599 GCA_021605075.1 Caerostris darwini
AGAAATGAATTATTCAACGATTAAATGCCCCCTATATTCCACAAGAGAATGGTGGTTGTGATTATGAAAATAGAACACTGGTAGAAATAGCAAAAACATAAATTTAATTTAGAAATTAATTTTTCCTCAATAATTATGGGAAGAAATCATCAGCAGACTTGTTTTTTTCTTTTATTTAACAGGAGGAGAAAAATAAGTCACCAAATCTAAGCTCTGTAATGTAATGCAGCTTAATTAAGTTTAATATAAGTTCTTATAAAGCTTGGATAGGACAGAAACCTCAATGAAGACACATGCATATAGCTATATCACATTTTTATGTTCATATACTAGAACATAGCGTGGATAAAATGACGAGTAAATAATAAAGGATTAACAGCTGGGATATAAATACGATGAAAAATATCGTATCAGAATAAAAGAAGCACAGCTGTTGTGAAGATTCGAAATATCGAGAAAATATATATATCGCAGTTTTTTAAAAAAATCTCTGATCTTAAAGAATTCGTTTCTATGTCCATTTTCTATATAATAAATAAAAAATGAATTTTTGCCAGGTTTAAATAATAGATAGTTATTTAATTAATACACGGTCATTTAAAAATTTTAAAATGAAGTTCAGTGGTTGAATTCTTTGAAAATCATGCTAAGTATTATTTCAACGTCTATCTAATCTACAACAACATGCGATGAATTTTTTCATATTATCCGTATGATCTACTGTGAGTTCACACCGCTCTGTATCGATAATTGTTATCATTTTCATGCTTCTAATCATAGAAAAAATGACTCTAATACCATACTTCTGTTTTAAATAAAATATTTTTAATAAAAATATTAATATTAGATGCTAATTTTTTTAATAATTTAGTCAACTTTTCTGATGGTTTAATTTTTATTCAAAATTATTCATTAGTTTGATGTATGGATTCAATAATTTATTGTAAGAATTTAAATAACTCAGAAAACACAACTCTAATTTAACATTCATCAGAAGAAAACTATCAGTGTATCCTTATTTAAAATATTTCATCAAAAGTATTTAAGAACTTTTTACATTAGTTGACATTAATTAAATTTTTATAGTTTTATGGAAAGCCAATATTTGGGTGTTTTCCTACCACTAAAGGAATTTTGGTAACCAGAATTATATATTAAAAAGTAATAATAACACACTAAAGAATTCTTTTTATTTAATATCTTATAAGAACGCGAAAATTATTTTCTTCAAATATTGTCTCTCATTATTTAAATAAGCTTTACGGAATTTTACTAGACAAAAAATTAAACTTTAACAAAAAGGAGAATAAATATTAATAGCATATTATAATAAAATTTATAATTTTATTCAAAAGCATTGCATAACTAAGTTTTATTTTGCTATCCTCAGAAAAATGGTGACAAAAAGATCAACAGTCCTTTTATTTTCCAATTCGATCAGAGATACAGCAAAAAGTTTCGGAACAGTCTTTCCTATTCCATAGAGTTCCATTATTAGTTTGTTCTTTTATAAATCTTTGATGTGAAGTTTTATCTTTTTTTTTTTTTCAGTTGGTAAAGTTTCACTTCAAGGAGGAAAACAATGTTCTAGATAAATTTTGATACGAATTGATAGCGATGTGATTTATAAAGCTGGTTTTCAGAAGAAATGTTTTTTTTATTTTTATTTTAGCATATTTCTTTGAGTTCTATCAAAAAGGACGTTTCACTACAAACTGGTAATATAAACAAACAGCATTATTAGTTTCCCAATTTTTTACTTATATAATAAACCGTATAATTTTACATTATTTTATTATAAGACGTCTATTTGACGATATAGTTTTGTTTCTTCCTTCCAAGAAGAGGACTCAAGAAATAGATGCAACTTGAATATAAAATGGCTTGTTTATTAGAGTTATTTGCCGAACACTTAGATTTAAATTATGCATTACTAAAGGGCAAAGATGAAGCCGATACAGCTTTACTATAAATGTGCAACAGAAAATCTGCTATTAGCCTTTTGCACAATTACCACAATAATTTGAATAAAAATAAACACTTCGAAATGACATTCATTCTGCAATCTTCTCCATTACACCAACGGAAAATCGTATAGTCAACAGATTTAATGGGTCACCCATGGCATAGACACATAATTTTCTCGGTTTGACATCGTTTGTTTAGTTCCAAACGAGGGGGATGATCTGTTTGTCCCCAGTTCCCAAACGACGAAACTTAGTTCTGGAACTCAACGCTAACTGAAAGGGATTTTTTTATTATTTCTATGTATTATATTTTAACTGATAAGGAAAATATTACATTTTTATAGAGTTTGCTGGAGATAGTTTTACAATAATCGTGAAGGCATTGTATTTTCCTTCTTCAATAATTACTTCGACATTAGATGAAAACATTCTTGTGAAATCAAAATATTTTACATGAATACTGTTTAGCAATACTTAAATTAAAAAAAAAAAAAAAAAAAAAAATAGTAATACATTTAGCACAATTTAAGGAAAATTAGATAATATAAAAGAACGTAGTAGACAGAGATAAGTTAGTATTACAAAGTCATAAAATATCATACACTATACATAAATTTTCGAAAAACGTCTTCCGTATTAGTTAATCTGCAGAACAAAATAATTACTTTTAATAATAAATAGCTGCAGAACAAAATTAAAATTACTTTATGCATATGAAGTAAATGCATCAATTTCTTTTCAGATATAAATACATCAATGTCATTTGGTTCTGCTGCCATTGGCTTGCTATGAGCAATTCCTGCACTACACAATCCATTCATATATGCCATTTATAATGTAAGTGCATTTTGAAAATTTAAAAATATTTTTATTTATTTATAAATTATACTAAAAGTATACGTAACTAAACACTGCAATTTATTAGCATTGACATATATAAACACAATCTCGAATAAAATTATTTGTTGAGTAATATAAACAATAAGAAGAAGAATTTTGTTCCCGTATAATATTATTAATTTATGCGGCTATAATTGCATATTAAATATAAATATTCATTGAATCCGATCTTACATCTACTAAAAATAATCGAAAAACCATATAAAGGTGTATAGATTAAGTATATATGATCTAAAAACTTTCACTGTAAAATAAATTTTTAACTTTATGTACTTTACTGTAATTATTATTGCAAATCGCAAAGCTGCAATTTGTAATTAATATTGTATATTTGTATCAAATTCCAGGTGGCATATAATTATATTCGTTATGTATTAAAACGAAATAAGCGGGAATATTTTATATGAGTTATGGTAATATTTGCGTTTTAGTCATTCCTGAGAGAACTAATATTGCTACCATAGAACATTTCAACCGATAAATTAATATGAGAATCTTTTAGGTTGACACTAATTAATATCTTATTCTTCTTCTAATGATCCAAAGATATTGTGAGGCATTACTCAGAATAGCAATTCTCAAAATAAATTCTGATGGAACTTTTCGAAAAGGCTCCATTTAAAATCTTCTTCAAAATGAATGCTTAAAATTTCTACGCAAATCGTCTGTATAACAACCAATAGAAAAACATTATATATAGTAAAACCCAGTCTACAAATTCTTAAACAAAAACGCCTTCTTCAATACCTATATACAGATATCTTTTTAATCTGCAAGAGATCAGCTTCTAATAGGTTCACCTAAATATAATTAATTACAAATAAAAATTATTGAGAATTTTAAATTGTAAATAGTAATTAAAACTACATATCAAATTATCTAATTAAAATGCAAATTTTTGACAAAATAATGTCGACAGTAGCATAATGCTGAAATTTTTAAATATATTAATTGTGAAATGCGTTATTTAAAAAGATTATGTGTAGTATAACTAAATTGATTTTACGGGATAAAGAATTTCATATAATATATATATATATCCTTTCTTACAAAGATTCTTTAATAAAACTACAAAATTCTCACACATTTTTTCGAATTAAAGAATTTTTCCTGATAAAGATTTGGGATTAATCGTAGTAAAGTACATGATGATGATAAAATAAAATTTTTTAGTTCTATTTCACATAATTATACAGTTTAAAGTCATACTATAGAAAAAATATTTAATATAATTTGAAAAATAATTTTTAGTGATGAAAACAGCAATTGTTATAACAATAATTAAATACCTTCTTATATTGCTTTTTCTTCTTGTAGTTAAATGATAAAACTGATATAATATTCTAAAAAGGTCATATTATATTTTAAAGGACAAATCTAGCAATATAATTATCTTACGGAACAAAAAAAAATCCTAATAAAATGATTGATTTTATACTATCAAAACTAAAGGCGATTATAGCTCTATACTTTCACAACAAATCATCAGCTGTATACTTTCGTATTTATTTCAGGTATTTAATTAAAATATGTTTATCATTAATTAATATTGGTGCAATGCATAAATAAAAAAAGTACTCCTACACCATAGAAGAGTCCAAAAATAAAAAAAAAAATAATAATAATAAATCTTTCAAAAATGGAACCAATGTGTTACATTGAGTTTGATTAAAAAAATGTTTCCTATAAAGTTATCGTAGACACGTCAGAAACAAACATGGGAGAGAGTTAGAAACATAAGAGTTTACGTGCATTCTATATACAGACGCATTTGGAGAACTGAGAATCCAATACTCAATAAAAAATTCTGCCACACAGATTCTTAAACAATAAACATTGTTTCTATTTCCTGTAAAAGCTGTCATAAGGTAACTGAATTTGTAGTGCTTTTTATATGTACTTTTTTATAAATTTATATTTATTTTGTGGACATTTCAATTTCATGTCAAATACTTTTCTTCATAACTTAAGTAATATATGTGCCAGTTTTTCTTATTGAGTGATGTAGATTTCAGTCATCTTCTTTTTGATTCTTAACCATTAATGTTTGATAGAATTGTTAATAAAAGATATAATTTTAAAAGTGATTTTGAAATTTTCTAATATAGTATATGTTATATATACTTCTGTAAGTATTTTACATACCTTTTAATAACATACCAATTGCTTAGTAGTTTTCTATTCAAATGAAAATTTATATCACTGTAAATGTCATTTACAAGGCACAATTACTTTTATAATTTATTTTTGATATTCAATTTAAAAGCAGTGTAATTAGTTTGCATAACTTGGAAAAGTAAGTTTGAAGTGTCATCAATTGATGTACATCTTGATTGTTTGGTAAATCATTTAAAAAATTTCAGTATTAAAAATGTAGTATGTGTTAGTAGTTAGTAGTATATGTAATAATTTTTCATTTTAAAAAAGTAGTATAGTTACATATACTTTTGGAATGATTTTACATGCACTTTAATAACATACAAATTGCTTGGTAGTTTTTTATTCAAATGGAAATTTATGCCATTGTAAATATCATTTACAAAACAAACAATTATTTTTAATTTATTTTTCATATTCAATTTATAAGCAGTATAATTAATTTGAATTACTTGGAAAAGTAAGTTTAAAGTGTCATCAATTGATGTACAGGTTTGGTAAGTCATCTTAAAATTTTCGCAAGCCAAATTCAACCTTTTGCAAATCAAATTAAAGCATTTGTAAACCAAATTATATCTTTTGCAAATCAAATCCATCTTTCTCAAAATTAAGATTCTATTTATAGGCTAATACATGTATATGTGTATGATTTTAAAGATATGTAAGCCTATATGTGCGTATAGGTACGTGCAAGTGTACGTCTAAATATATACATCTCTATGAATAGTGAAATACTGGTATGGGTATATATATATGGAGTATGTTTAATTAAATATAAATATATTTATATATATATATATTTGTGTGTGTGTGTATAAACAGCATTAAGTTTTGAAAATTATATCTTGAAAATGTGTTTTCTTCTTTTCACTAATAATCGAATTTTACAAAGAATTTCACTCGGTATGGAGTCTAACACAAATTAAATTGCTATCTTCGGTGTAGATAAAGATATAGTTTGTTGATTTTTTCTTGTCTATTTTAAATAATCACATAATAAGACGTCGTACTTTGAAATGTTAGATCATCTTGAAAGCCACACGTTGTCTTTGCGGAATTTAAATTATCAGAATTCCAGATATCTTCCTGAACACTTTCGAGTATGCAATGTACAAGGAGATAAGGTTTCATTAAAATTGATTCAACAGGACGGAATAGGGTTCTATCATCATGGGTATATAGGATGGACTAGAAATCCGTTGACATGGTTTCAATTTAATGAGCTATGTTTACATCTACTCTGGTTCAATAAGTTGAGCTAAAGTTACGTCAATACGGTTTGAACATGAGGGCTGAAGTTCTATTAATTCGGGTGCTATAGGATAGGCTAGGATTTCATATAAACTGATTAAACTGGATGTTTAGAATTATATAAACATAAGTTCATCACAATGGACGTAGTTTCTTTCTACACTTATTTAACAACATGCGCTAAAATTCCGTCAAGATGTATTGAACAGCATGTCATAAATTTAATCATAATGTCCTAAGTTTTATCTACAGTGGTACAACAGGATGTGTTGGACTTACGTCAACATGGATCCAACAAGAGAGGCTATAATTCCATCAAAAAGGATTCAATAGAATGCTAGGCTACATCTTAGCCTATCCGGTTAAAATAGTGTCGATTCAGTTAATGTACTTTCTACGATGTTATGGAAGAAGTTCTTTAGCATCGAAATGCTTTTGTTAAATGTTACTGCTTGGTAATCTTTAAAAGAAAATTGGACAGATTCCCCTGAAATTCCCTATTTAATAGCACTCTGTAACATGTTAATGCATGATACTCAACGTTCTACTCGTAAGTCACCACAGAAGACGAAATGGCACATCTTCCTGTCCAAGTGAAGCTGTAACTGAACAAAAATTGTGACGTTTCAAGTAGTTTATATCATTTTTCAATAATGAAATGTAATTTGATGAATTATTTGCATTCACTGATTTATCTAAAAAAAGGTTTTTCAAGTTTATCTTAGCCTTCTCTATTAATTTCTATACATAATATTACAAATTAGATAAATATGTATTTGTTTTAATAATTAAATTCTCTTATCATGATTTTGTAACGTTTTCATTGAAGGTATATAATTATCATAAAGAAATGAAAACAAAATTAAAGAAAAAAAATGAAAACAGAAACAAATATATTTGAGAAAAAAACACATTTCAGAAGCAAGAAAATCTGCTAGAATAAGTAAGAATTTTTTTTTTTTTTTTTTTTTAAAAAATAATTTTACATTTTAACAGATGATGGGAATTCTCAAAAAAGATTGTTCTTAAAATAATATCGATTGTTTTAATTTAGCCTTCAAGACCTTAAAAATTTTTAAAAAATAACATTTTGTCTTCTGATTTTTTCTTCAGTAGAAAACCAATTATTTTTATTTTTTAATTTCTTTTTTTCTTTTTTGTGAAAATTTTTCACCAAAAATTATATTAAACTCCTTAAAAGGTTTATAAAAATATAGGAAATGTGCATGAAATCGCATTATTTTTTTCTAATAATAAAAAATTAATTAATACGATCTTATTCGTAATCTGCTATCTTTTTTTTTATCTAAAAAAATTACTAAACTGTTATTTATATTAAGCAACTGCGGGTTTATCAAAATATATTTAGATATGTAATCTGAGTATGGAAACTATTATTCAAATTATTAATAAATTGGAAGGTTAAATTATTCAAACTTAAAATTTGATGCTTTTAAATATTATTATAAATAATTACTTTTCTAAAAATAGCTCTCAGATGAATTCGGTTCTGTTTTTATAAGCCAAAACAAACACAAAATATATTTTAAATTTAATCCTTAACCAAACAGCTAAAAAAACATGTTGTGATTTAAAAAACTGTTTTCTGTTTGATGTAAATGTCAATTTTGTTTGTAAATTTTAATCAGCATAGTAAGCAATAAAGACTTATTTATTTAAATTTCCTATGAAAACAATTTTAATTCACATAGATATTCAATCAGAGTAAAATATACACTGAAGTGACAAAAATCATGGGATACCTCTTTATATCGTGTCGGCGCTCCTTTAGCCCGGCGAAGTGCAGCAACTGGACGTGGCATGGACTCAACAAGACGTTGGAAGTCTTCTGCAGGAATATTGAGCCATGCTGTCTCGACAGACGTCCATAATTGTGAAAGCGTTGATGGTGCAGGTTTTTGGGCACGAACAGACCTCTAGATGATGTCCCATAAATGCTCGATGGGATTCATGTCGGGCGATCTAGGTGGCCAGATCATTCGTTGGAATTGTCCAGAATGTTCCTCAAACCAATCGCGAACAGTTGTGGCCCGGTGACATGGCGCATTGTCATCCATAAAAATCCCATCGTTGTTTGGGTACATGAAGTCCATGAATGGCTGCAAGTGATCTCCAAGTAGCTGAACATAAGCATTTCCAGTCAATGTTCGGTCCAGTCGCACCAGAGGACCAAGTCCATCCCATGAAAAAACAGCCCACACCATTACGGAGCCACCACCAGCTTGAACAGTGCCTTGCTGACAGTTTGGGTCCATGGCTTCGTGGGGTCTGCGCCCCACTCGAACCCTACCATGAGCTCTTACCAACTGAAATCGTGACTCATCGGACCAGGCCACGGTTTTCCATTCATCTAGGGACCAACCGATATGCTCACGTGCCACGAGAGTCGCTGAAAGCGATGTCGTTCTGTCAGTAAAGGCACTCGAGTCGGTCTTCTGCTGGAATAGCCCAAGAAAGCCAAATTTCTCCGCACAGTTCTAACAGACAAGTCCCTTGTACGTCCCACATTGATTTCTGCGGTTATTTGACGCAGTGTTGCTTGTCTGTTAGAATTTACGACTCTTTGCAGACGTCGCCGGTCTCGGTCGTTAAGTGCAGGCGGTCGACCACTGCGCTGTCCATGGTGGGATGTTATGCCTGAAATTTCATACTCTCGGCACACTCTTGACACAGTGGATTTGGAAATGTTGAATTCCCTAACGATTTCCGAAATGGCATGACCCATGCGTCTAGCTCCAACTAACATTCCGCGTTCAAAGTCTGTTAATTCCCATCGTGCGGTCATCATCACGTCAAAACCTCTTCACATGAATAACTTGAACAGGATTGAAAGCTCTGCGAAAGCACTGCGCATTTATACCTGTTCTACCCGATGCTACTGCCATCTGAAAATTTGCATATTGCTATCCCATGACTTTTGTCACTTCAGTGTATATTTTATATGATATTGATATGCTATATAAAAAACCTATTTAACAATATAATTATTAAAAAGTATATAAGAAATAAATAAGAATTTTACTGTTAACTATAAATTTTAAAATGTCTTTGCTGAATAACAAAATGAATGAATTCTAGCGAAATATATTTTATAAATATCTGCACTAGTTATCAATTTTAAATTAACGTCATACATGTAACTAATTAGAACAGAATCATGATGAAATAAGCTGTTTACATAATTTGGGAAATTAAAATATTTTTTTTTTAAATTCGAATTAACATTATTCGTACGTTATAACAAGAGAAATATATATGCATTTTTATCATACTATTATTAATTCAAGCTATCGCACAATGATTAATCTACGCTATCGTGCTAGCTCAATCTAATAATAAGCTAGTTCACCTAAATAAAAGCTATTTAATAAAATTAAATAGCTTATTATTTAGGGGAACATGTTCGTATTTATTAATAATTTGTGGATCTACTGATATGTGTTGGACATTCAATAGAAATATTTTGAAAAACGATAATACTTGTCGCTTATGTACTTCAGATGGACCAATGAAATTAGTAATATAAATAGTTTTATTCTTTATTTAAAACTTGTTTTAAGAAAAATCTTCCAACAGTCTTGTGTAATGTACCGTAAGGAACGCTAGTCGGTTGACTGCATTAATTTCTTCCATTAAATTTGTGCATACAAGTGTGCTGAATAGCTTATGATCTGCATATATTTCTTCCAATGACAAGATACCTACTTCGGATGCAAATATTTCGACAAGAAACTATAGATGGAAGATTAGCAACTTTCAATTCACCATCTGGTTCAGAATCTGAGTAATTGAGAAAAACCGAAACCTTCTGTGTTTATATCGGGATGAGCTCAATTATTCTATAATTCTGTTGGACAGGATGTCGTTTGGTTGCACGCGAAGAGAAGGGATGAATGGTGCAAACTCTCAGAAGCCAATTCTAAGACTGCCCGCTCAAAATTAGGATAGCAAAATTTGGGTGAACGGCAGTGTAAAGGATATCCGGTTGAAGTGTTAAATCTTCGAAAACCTCAAATATTTATAAAATCGGGGCATTTTCTAAAATAAGTTTTGTGTTTGATCTCTTTATGCAAATTTATGATTTTTTTGGTTGGAAAAAAACTTTACAAGTAAATTCTGTATGCCCATTCTTCTGATACGATTCCAACTAACGTTATTGAAGAATTGAAGTGAAACTTACCTGTAAGGCAAACATTTTGAGAATTAGGAAATTAGCCAGTCAAAGAAGACTATTTTGAAAACTGAAGAGAGCCGGAATCCTATTTTCTGTATTTTTGCTTTAAATGTATTAAAATTTACTACACATTTTAATTTTTTAATATTAAAAATTAAAAATATATTATATTTTTTTATATTTTTTTCGTTAAGTAACAAATGTATTGTTAGAATTTCATTGTTTTTCGTTATTGCGCATCGTATATGTTAAAAAAAAAGAATATGATCCAGTTTAAAGTGACTGTATTACAAATTTAAGTGACTATAATTTAATTAATTAAAAATTAAAATTAAATAAATAATTAACAATTTAATTAATATACTTATTAATTTAACAAATTAAGTGACTGTATTACAAAAATATTACTCATTTTAAAATGAACATCATAATTAAGGTACATCATAATAAAAGAAAAATATTCAATTTTTCATTCCAAGCGCGTGAAAAATCGAAGGCATTTCATTTCCATTTAATAATATTTACTGGAATAAACCCATTTCAGAATCTCTAAAATGGCCAATTCGCCGATGAATATACACTAATGCATATGTTGCAATGGAATATTTATAGATTACCTCGCAAATGAGAAGAGCTCTTCCCTGAAAATATCTAATAGGATTAAATGTCCTTTCCAATGATTTAATTAAAAAAATTATTTGATTAGCAATTGAATCTATGCAGGTATTTATCTAATTTACCAAAAATTATTGACCTGTAATGTTTTTTCCAAAAAAACTAAGATGTTTTAAAACCACTAAAGGAAAATAAGTTACATTTTAATTTGTTATCTGACCTTCACATGGCCTATTTTTAGAAATACGATATGTTATCTAAAAGATTGCCTTCATTTTATTCTGAACATTAGAAAGACGAAAGTTTCAATATTTTGTTACATAATATATAAATGCTTACAATGTCTCCGTATTAAATTTAATTAATCATCTGATATACGTCTAAACCATATGTTTTGAATTATTATTTTTTCAATGAAACTGACTGAAAGACATTTTCTTCTAAATCTTTTAATTACCAAAGAATTTATCTTTATTTTGATAATGCATCGAATGGGATACATCATTCTAGAGTTATTTTTTATTCCAATACAAATTAAAATCTTGAAAGTTTAATTATTTTGCTATAGCATATATAAATAGTGGCAATATCCTGGTTTAATTAATCATCTGATATCCATCTAAACTATGTGTTTTGAATTATTATTTTTCAAAAAGAACTGATTGAAAGACATTTCTTCTCAATTTCTTATTTACAAAATAATTTATAATTGTATTTTGTGATTGCATCGACTTGCGATACAGTAATCTAAAGTAATTGTTTAGTCTAATGCAAATTAAAATCTCATTTGTTTCAATAATATTTTGCTATAGCATGTATAATTGGTTACAATGTCTTCGCGTAAAATTTAAATAATCATCTGATACTAAATTATTTTTGAAACAGATGTTTAGCATATATTTTTATTCTAAATAAAAAATAATAAAATAATCCAAGGTAGGAGATATTAAACAAAAGATTTCAGTGAGAAATATTTCAAGGACTTTACAATGTTATCTATTTTGATTTATTTCAAAAAGTAATCTTATCTAAGAGTTCACCAAGATAATTTCTTTTTTTATATTTCAAAATCCATCAATATGGATCTAGCAATTATCATGAGACTGTTCTATTAAAAAACAATATTAAGTCTTCCAAGAGGAAAGAAACGTAACATAAATTCATTTATTTATTTGTTTAAACTTCGTGTTTCGGCATATAGTGCATTGCAGAAAACGTGCCGGGTCTTTGGACAAAATAAAAATAGATATTCAATTTAAAAATTCTTACTAAGTTTTCTGGTAGCATTACTAACATTTTTACATTTCCTATTGATTTCTATATCATTAAAAGAATTATTTAATTAGAAAAAGCACATATTTTTCATCGTAATTGCAGAATATAGGAATTAATTACACTCCAGATATGCATTATATGTAACCATGCAGAACTTATTGGCATTTACGTAATTCAAATAATCATTTAATTAATTAGAAAATAAAATCGTATTGTAAATGTGTGCAATTGATTATACATGAAATTTCCCTAAATATAAATTACAAATGAAATGCTTCGTATTAAATATAATTAATTATTTAATATACGCTATATGTTTTATATTAACTATATGTTTAATATAGTTGTAGTTAACTATATGTTTAATAAACTATATGTTTTGAATTAATAATTTAATTACATATGATGCAAACACCAAGGTATAAATGATTACAAAATCTTCGTATTATATATGTTGGATATAATATATGTATAAATCCTATTGCTATATATATATATTTCAAACAGTTCTTTAATGAATGAAAAAGCATACATCGCATATTAATCATATATACTGGAAATACACTTAACATAATTACATATGTATGTAAATATCCATATTTCAAAGAGTTCTTTAAATAATGAAAAATAATATATTTGTATTCTTAAATAGAGACTTCGTGAATATAGGAATTGCTATGCTGAAAAGTATCTATCATAATTGTATATTCTACAAAAATCTACATATTTCAAAGAATCATTAAAAAAAAAAAAAGAAAAAGAAACATACTGTTTACATCCTGAAAACGAGACTTCGTGATTCATGAATTTGATACTCTGAAATCACACATAATACAATTAGAAATCCTATTAACATTTATATATGTTAACGAATAGTCTAATTAAACAAAAACATACACTTTACATCAGTTAAACTGAGACTACTTAAATATAGAAATTAAATATGCTGGAAAACTCACCTAATTATTTGCATATCCTACTATATATATTTATATCCAAAAGTCGTTTAATAAATGACAAAGACTTATATTTTGCATCAATAAAATCAATATTGCGAGAGCAAATGAATTGAATATACTGGAAACTAATTACATATATATTCCCAAATGTCAAATAATCAATGAATTAATAAAAAAACAATAATGGTATAACTCAATTATTGTATTTCAATCAATAATCATATAATTAAATATTGTGTTATTCAATAATGATCAAACAAATATTGTAAATCATAACAATGCATCAAATATAAAATTTAACTTTAACAAAGGAAAATAAGTATTTTTATATAATTAGATGCGCTTTAGTGGATTCACAAAACAGTTTGGCTCCTGTTACGAACTCCGAGTTCTTCAAAATTTATGTTGTTGTTGTAGTAACTAATTACATAGCTTGGCAAATGGGTAAGTTTCTTTCAATTTCAAATATGATTTTCTGTCTGACAGTGTGTGTTTTACGAGAAATTTTAATTTAATTAAAATAATCCAATTAAATTCAAATAATTCTGAACCAATTTAATTAAAATATTATTTAAATCTATTAGAGAAAGTCTTGTAAATTTTAAAAAAATATGTATTAGTTAACGGGATCGTATTTTGCATTAGTTTACTTTAATTACCTGCAGCAATTCAAGTAGAAATGTGAAATGTTGTTATGATTAATATAATATTAATTCTATACAACTCAATTAAAATGGATAAAATATTCACATGAATAAATATGAATAATACAATTTTGATAAATCAATCTCATTTTATTTTGATAAATCAAATTTAAAATAAAAATTTTGATAAAAATCAAAATTTTTAAAAATCATTTAAAAAAAATTTTGATATCCTAACTTACAATGTATATATTCAGTTATTTGAATATATCAGTTAAATCCCTATTAACCTTCAATTCCTACATTTTCTCATCACACCTCTCTTGTCTTTTTCTAATTAATCTCAGATTTTAACTTTCTTTTTAATAGTATCTCCATTTTTTGTTTCCCATTCTTGAATATATTAACCAAAACATGTTTAATGAACTTGCTTTTGTTTTCTTTTGCTGTGACGCCATACCATTTGAGCAGCTTTTTTGAAAATGTTGTTCTCACTCCTGTCGCCTGGCAAAGATGATCATACAAGAGATGAAACTATTTTATTTCTTTTAAAATATTTATGAAATGGTGTAAACATACTCAGAATTTTTCAGTTATCTATAAAATTCCCATGCTCTATACTATATTTCCAGGAATGCTTCAAATATATATATATATATATATATATATATATATTGCGTGGGCCTCGTATTACTCTTATACAGCCCACCGACGGGCAACAAGATGGCGATAATTCTGCACATGTTTGTCGTATATTAGAAAACCTGGAAAGCTCCAACCGCCCAACCTGATTATCATTGATACAAGATGTCTTACACATATTGCCACAATTGCCATCTAGTCTCCTTTTGTCAGAAAACAGTAATTGCAAAAGAGGCCGCCACATGAACCAAATAAGCCCTTCTTCAGACTAGCTGTCCACGCTACCGCTGGCTCCCAAGTGATATAATTTTGATATGATTATTAAAAAAATCTTTATTTATTTATGTGTACACCATATATCATTTTGATTTAAAGCTATGTTCAAAAAACATAATAGTAAAACCTTGCTGAAATTTTGTCATATGTAGCATTATGACAAATATATATTATATATATTAGTCGTTTTTTAAAAGCATTGTTTTCAATAATCTTATCTGAAAATACAACTCTTATAAAATAACTTTATTGGAAAATATATTTTTAATTTTGAATCCTTTGTAATGAAAATTTATTTTTTGAGTGACAAATTAGTTCCCTATAATATATTTCTCAGTAACATTAATTAAAATTATTCTACCTCAGTTCGTGATTTTTCAAATATGTTATTTATTTTCCAAATATATTGCACGTTAGCCAAAGTCCTTTGACGCTAGAGGTTGAGAGGTTCTTCAGCATTATCAAGAAAAATTTCTGAATTCTGCAGCACTGCACACATTGTGCCGCGATTTTTAAACGAACACAGCATAGCATATGGACCATTCACATTTCTGTTACTTCATTGAACCATGTGGATTATTACGGTCATTTCTACAAACTTCTACAGTTTTTATTTCGCCATCATTTGCTGTGTTTCGATTTATCTACTTTTATACTGAAAACCAACACACCATCCATCCTATCACTTCGACTCTAGTTCAGAACAAAATAATTTTACTTTAATTTTACTAAAATATTTTATAGATATCATTTTACTTATCTTCAAAAGGTTTCAAATTTTTAGTATATGATATTATGGACTGGGAATATAATAATTAAGAAAAATAAATATATATTTTATTATTATTTGTTATTTAATTAATTATTAATATATTATTATAAATATATAATATATTAATTAGTAGTTAGTATTAGTTAGTAATAAAAAATAAAAATAGAAAAACGGAAAGAACCACAAAACAGATAGTTAAATTCTTAATCTACAAAAGTATGGTAAAAAATTAAAGGCATTTTATTTTTCCATTCTCTTTTTTATAAAGTAATACCAAAACAAGTTCTTCTGGATTCCATTCTCGGTTGAGATTGAAAGAAGGAAAGAAGAATTCCACCTTTACTGTTCGT
Source organism: Caerostris darwini (assembly GCA_021605075.1). Lineage (NCBI taxonomy): Eukaryota > Metazoa > Arthropoda > Arachnida > Araneae > Araneidae > Caerostris > Caerostris darwini. The sequence continues at coordinate 16,004 of BPLQ01010251.1, forward strand.
TAAGGAAAGCAATCTCTTACTTAACAGGAAAGATATTTCGGGGATAAAGCAGACTGGGGGAAGAAGCTTAGCAACACAAAGTAAAAGAGGCGTTCAACAAAAGTGCTAAGACTGATTCGGAGTGAGAATAATCAACCAGTAAGGAATGAGTTTTCTGTGCATTGCAGAATAAGGTTTCCTTTCGGAAACTACTTTCTGATTTTGGAGAAAATGCACTTATGCCTTATTACTTCACATACCTTATTTGTTGAGGGGGGTAATATACATATTTTTGTAAGAACTCCTACTCTTGTTCGTTTTAAGGTTAATGGTTTTATTACACATATAAATTAATCATTCATTCATATTTGTATTTGAACGGTATTTCTGAAATGAAATTTGAATTCAACTTTATCATGCCCGGCCTTATGTAGAACGAATTTGTATACTTTCTTTTATTGACTACTGAACCAATAATGCTTGCTTTAAAAATTCAACAAAAGATAAGGAGTCGAATAATTTCCTGCTTATATTGGATACTAGGCATCATGATTAAGACTGGAAAAGAGAAAATAAAGAAGAAGGCACGAATCCTTTAGAGTTTTGCCCAACATTTTGGTACTATAATTTATGTTCTATATAGTTCTGCCCCGAGAGTATGCTTTATTTTACAAAATGTCTGTCTTAATAGCAACAAATGAGTTCAGATCAAAATTTCAGTCATTGTAAAACAACTTCTTCTAATATTTGCATTTGTAGCAAAATTGTTCATAGTAATATTATTTTATAGACAAGCATCCGGTAATAAGAGTACAACTAGTGTATATTTATCATGATCTTAAAATGTGTACACTATGCAAGACAGAAGCTAGTACAATTTGGTTTGTACTGGCTGTGAAAGTAAAAAAAATAATAACATTATGTAAAATAAAAAGTAATTATCCGATATTAATTCAAATTATTTTTTCTTCTAATTACTTTAGTTATATAAATCAACTATTATTTTGGCTAACAAGACGCTTAACACTAACCATTTTGATTGCAAGCTGTACAATGAGGGGTTATACCATTTTTTTAAACTGAGATGTGTAAAAATTTTGTAACATAATAAATTGTTCAAAAAAAAAGTAATTAAAAATTTGGAACTCTCATTTCTGTCTAACTAAAAGCATGGTATATTGATACAATATGGTATCAGTCAAACGCCAAACGTTGGTAACTTGCGTTATATAGGTGTGAGAAAATAACTAACAATGATGATATTGACAAATAATCGCGGATTGCAAATCAAACATATTAACAAAAATTTACTACCTTTAGTTGATCGGTTTTCCTAGAAATTCTTCTATAACACAGAGAATTATTTAAAAATAAAACGATTGTGTGTAACGTAGTGCAGTGTTGATCGTCTGAACGCAGTCAAGTGGCGCCCTACTGTAAGATAGTGAATTTAAAAATCAGTATTCTTCTATAAGCTGAGTCTTCACCTGCTTAAAGCATGAAATATTAGGGGTATATATTAACATTGTAAAGCGAAGTTTGGTTTGCCGCTTTATTGTTATTTTTGCACACGAAGGGTAATTAGAGCAGACCTATGGTTTAAAGTGAATTCAAAAACACTGCAAGCCTCCATGGCTCCTCCGGGATTTGAGTTCGAAACTTATGTTACCGAGGACTGCAATGCTAGTCGCTCAACCCTGAAACACGAGTATAAATGCGATCTTACAAGAACATTAACCAATTTCAGTTGAACGCAATATTTATATCAGGTATACAACTTTTATTATGTCAGTATGCTAACTTTTATTGCCACAGCTAATACACGAAATAATACGCAATATATACACAACTTATAGATGTTACCAACTATTTAGTAAAGAAGGAAATACTCTGTTATGGTACAGTGAAATCCTCAAAAATCGATTACTTGTTAGGTAAAGTAGATGCGTTATTTAGTAGGGGTGCTTATCAGATATATGCAGAGCAATGCAATTATGGAAGAAAAAGTTTAAAAGTTATTCTGGAGGTATTTTATCATCTAGTTTTTCATTCGATATTATGAAATTTAATTTTTTTTGTTATTAAAAATAAACTTATTCCATCGTAGAAGTTGCATTTCTCCAATAACACCAATGGGTTTAAACTCGCCTTATTTTGGCCCCTCCAAAATTATCCAATTCGGTCGGTCTATGCATTACATTCTAATAATTAGGCCTTGAGTGACTTGATAATGTGTGCAATGGAGATTGCATAAAAGCTAATAAGCAAACAAAATCAAATGTACCGTGTCTACGACAGGGAGAACTACGATAAATCTGCGAATATGATAGTTATTTCACTAAATTTGAAGCGGATTGCAGGGATAACCAATCATGTCCTGTCATGTTTCCAGCCCTGGGATTTTCCTTCCAAATAAAAGGTATGCAGTAGCAAACTGAAAGGGCTAATCCACATGTGCTGGATATTTCAGTATCAATTTTTGATGACATGATTTTGAAGCACTCGACATCGAAGTAATAAAAGAATTAAAAGATGAAAAGCTTAATACAAAAATGATAACATTTAAAAATATGTAAGTTTTCCGTGTATTTTTTTATTCGAGATTGGATAAATTTAATTATTTTTTTTTTTTTCGATTCATTTTGAATTCAGTCTCTAGTACAAGGTAGAAATACAACATATTCAGCGTTGTTGAGATTGCACTATGAAAGCGACTAAACTGTATCCACATTGTCCCCTAAAATCTTGGATATGTCACTGGGTGGTACTTAATATTCATCTTTCTTTCTTGATCCCAACGGAAGACTATTACAATCTACAGTTTTGTCGTACCCACTCTTAGCATAGTTTTCGATTTGACATCGTTCATTAAGTTTAAAACTAAACACCTTATGAAATAAATACTCAATACTTAAGGGCTTCAAATTATACTATTATGCGTGTGCGCCTTAGATTTCTCTTATAAGTAAATAATACATATAAAGTGAATAAGTTGACAAATTAGAAATGCGTTTATTTAAGAATAATAAAGAAACAAACGTAAATAACTTAATATGCATTTGATTATATTTATGTAGGAAACCATAAAATAAATTGTCAAAGTAAATATGATAAGCTAACTAATTAGCGATTTATTTACTACAAAAAGAAAATGCAGGAAAAGTAAAGAAATGAAAAGTCTTTATAAATCTAATTAAGCATATCAGTTTATAAAATAAATATTTTGCATGAAGTATTCTTTAAAATATTTATTCTAATTAGCAATCAAATGGAATTAAAAGGTAATATATTTATAAGATATCATTAAAGCGTATAAATACGAATAATTGTAATAAATCTTATTAAAACATACTTATATGAAGTTAGCTATCTTTATTTTTTTAAAAATTTAATTGAAAATAGTATTTTTAGTTTAAGTGGTTATGGTCTTTAATATAAAATTAAGCAATATAAAAATGAAGGACACATTTACCCGTAAGACTTAATATACGCAGCAAAATTATTTTACGGTTTTTTTTATGCATTTAAATTTTTAATTTTAAAACTTGTACAAATGAAAGCTGAATATAAACATAACAAACATTATTTTGACTTTATTTATGTCCAATATTATGACAATATCAGTAAAAACATTTTTAAAGGTTATGCATATTATGGGTAATTACAAAAGAATCTCATTTTAATCATTTCGGTATTTTAACGTAATTAGAGCACCAAAAATAAGCTTTTATTGTTTTTAAAAACTTCCGTGCAATTCATTTCTATCAAATCTAAACCAATTTAAAGTTTCTAATTAGATGTAGATTTATTTGTTATTGTCAATTAATTCTTAAGAATTTAACGAAGCATTCTGTCTAATTACTAGAGTAGTAATTATTTGGTATTTTCTGAAATATAATAAAAAATCTATCTTGATAATTGGAAATCAAATATACATTTAATTAAATGAATCTAATATAATTATATCAATCTAATTATATTTATTTCAAATAAATTACTTTCACTGGACTTGCATTCTAATTACATAATTTTTATATATACCACTTTTATTTTAAATATTTATAAAAAAAAAATTCCTTTAACTAATGTAATATATTGCACATATTAAATTATTCAAATTAAATTTTAGTAAAGATATTTAAATCAAATATTATTAAAAGACCAAAACTTTTTTTTTTTTCGATTTGTGACTATTTGATGATATTAGATTTATTCAGTTTTAAACAATGAAAATCATTCGTTTAAATGAGTATTGAATGAAAATGAACTATTTGGGTAAGTTCGAATAAAGACTGAGTTGATTTTTTTCTTATTTCTAAATCGAAGTGTATCATATTGTCATTATTAATCAAAAGCGATCAGAAGATATATAATTAAAAGACCACGTTTTCAAATCCAAAAATATAAGTTCTTTAATATTATGCGGAGATCTTCAGTACACCGTATTGTATAAATCTACTTTGATTTTACTATATGCTACTATCTTTTGCTATTATCTTTTCTATTTAGACTAAGAAATCCGGCACAATATATTGGTATATTGTGAATAAAAGGTAAATTTTCCTTAGAAAATTCAAAACAGCCAAGATGGAAGTAATAAAAGGCGACCACTTTTACGTTCACATAAATGGACAATTTAAATTCAAATTATTTACATATATTTAGATAAAAAAAGTATAAATGTGATATCAGGATTGAATATTTTCTCTTCCCCATGTGAGTTCGGGTTAGAATAGCCTCTCTGTAACCCATGGACATCATAAAAGTTACCATGGCCGGTTATACTCCCGAGGTCGGAAGTATAACCGGATGTGGTAAAGTCAGACTTCTCCCTTTGCCCTTGTTTTTGTGGCGGAATGCTGCCACACATGATGCCCCATGTCCTTGTGAAGGAAGGTCAGGGACAGAAGGAAGCTTATTTTAACCTTTATCATGAATCATCGGTTTAAGCGGGGTCAGGGATTTGGAGTAAAATTAATACGTAATTTGTAACTTGGGGTAATTTTTTAAAACAGAAAATTGAAAGTATCACAAATTTAAAAATCGACTTTCCCAAGTATATCCTAGTTATCTGACTGTTATTTTCTGTCTTAACAATCATGATAGCATAAAACTGCTTTGTTTAATTAAACTGTTTTCAACTAAAACACTTAAAACCTGCTAAGATCTTGATAAATTAGAGAATTTAAGATTAATTTAGAAAATTTCAGTATATTTCAGGAAATTTTAGAATTTACAGATTTATAAGACAACTGAGGTAAATTTTTTTATTCACATATAATAAATTTCTAATATCTCAGAAAAATATTTCTAATTTCATTTTCTGTTGTTATAACTAATATTATGTCGTTAGCTACAATGTTTTTGAATATTACAATTTTGAAGTTATGCTGATTTTCTGATTATTCACATTAATTCTGACATCTTAAATTAAATAAATGTATGTCTAGTAAAGAATGAGATAAAAAAAAAATTATGCATTACCTTTACTATAGCAGCATGAAAGTACGGCCAATAGAATTCTCATCATGACGCTGTTTTTATTTATTAGATAACTTCCAAATGTGAAAAGTCACTTTGAATTAAGAATTGATAGCTGTTTTTAATGATTCCTTTTAACATTAAATTATTCAAAAGATATGTTTACGAGTTTAAATAGACAGCCAATTTCAGTTCCACGAATCAGTAATTTCGAGGAGAATAACGTAATATATGAATGTGTGTCAACACATAGATATATTGATAAAGAAATGAAGAGATTTGTACATCAATATTTTATGATCATTTTTAAATGGCAATGGGAGGTAACTAACGAATTAAATCATGACCTATTCCAAAATTTTCAGAATTTCGAATGTACACTATATGATAATTATAAATTTTGAAAATTGAACATTTGTTATTTTCATTCATCACATGTATACTATAAGACAAGTGGCCAAAGTAATATCTAAATTCAATATATGCGTATAATAGCTTTTCAACACAAATTGAAGATTCAAAATATATTTAGGTTTAGGTTTAATATTGATGTAATGTGTGTTTTTGTATATTTTTTTGCCAGCACCACTTTTTGTGTAGTCTTTTTTTAACAAGTATCAACGCATTTTTATGAATCGCATCTTTCCACTCTACTTATTTCGTTTCTGCGTATTATGTCATATATCTTTCTTTCTTTAGTTTTTGTATGAAAAATTCGAGCTCCATCTAACAGAGAAAATATTCAAACATGATATCACATTTTATGCCCATCTAAATATATGTAAAAACATTTCAAATTGAGTTGTTCGCTTATGTGAATGTAAAAGTGGTCATATTTTATTACGTCCTTTTAGGCTGATTTGAATTTTACTTAGATTTCTAAGTCTAAAAAGCTTACAAAAAGTAGATTTATTCAATACATCATACGGAAGTTAGCTTGTATTTTTGGATTTCAAATCAAATTGTTCTTTTAATTAAAATATCTTCTGATCGCTTTATATTCTTAATGACACTATGTTACCCTTGTTTCTCTCTATATCGAATTAAATAAATATCAATATATGTAAGTAATTCTTCAACTATTATTAAACTTTAGAGAAATATTTGTTGCTAATAAAATAAAGTATATTATTAATTTTAAATGTAATAATTACTAGTAGTAGATTTTAGGATAATATTTAATAAGTGGGCTAAATACCTGAATAAAAAAGTATTTGTACAAAAGTATAAAAGTTCGAAAACATTTGGACTACGGTTTCAAGGAATACAAAGGAAATAAGGTAATGATTTCCTTCCTATTTTGAAATTTAAAATATATTTTTTAAGAGCAAAATTATTTAATTTTTTTTTCCAGACATATTCATCAATATGTCGTTCGTTGTAAAAAGGCACAGTGAAATCAGTGTAACTATCCCATTTGAAGTCTTTACTGTTAATATTAAAAATTTAATAACCAGTAGGGGAAATTATGAAGAAGAATTTGTTAAGAAAGTTTTTGAAAGAATAAGTCAAGAAACAATTAAAAGAGAGAAAAATAAAAAAAAATAGTTTGAAAAGGAAAACGAAAAGCAAAGACAGATAGAAATTGAGGAACTGGAAAAGTCATGCCAGGCAGAAATTGAGAAACAAGAAAAGAAAATAACTTTTGAACTGGAGAAATTGAAACTTCAAAACGAAAATAAAGTTATGTTCGAAAGCCAATTGAATGTGATATTAATGCTCCGGAAGTAAACAAACCGGCTGATTTAAAAAAAATCTCATACAGAGATTTAATCCGAAGGAAGGAGATCATCTTCATTTTTTTAAATTCAATTTGAAAGAGAGTCGAGATAAAAAAAAAAGGATTTTGTGTTTCATTTCTTAGAACTGTTATCTTTTGAAATTACTCAGTTAATTGCTAAAGAATTTGAAGAAGGTAAGGAAAATCATCTGTAAAGAGTTTATTGTTAGAGGGGTTTAAGTTAAGCCCAGAAAAATTTAGCTAAAATTTATCCATTATATTAGTGATTATAAAGGTACTTGGACAGACTTTATTTTTTGAAATAAGTAATTATTTTAACGAATAGTTGAAGAATTAGAAATTAATGATTTCGATTCTTTAGAAGAATTCATTATAATAGATCAGTTGAAAAAACGGGTTCCAAATTTTATGCGGGAACATTTTATTAATACCTGGCCTATATATGTAAATGCGAATGAGTTAGAAGGAATATTAAACGATTACGAAAATTTTCGATGCGGAATGAAAATAAATGTGGAGGTCATTGCTTGGTTCAAAAAATTATTCAAGATTATGGAATTATCATAAAAGTGGATTTGAGTCTAATAAATTGGAAAACAGAAATGCTGTGATACGTCACAAATTTAATGAAAAAGAAAATTTGTCTAAATATAATAATAACCTTAAAGTATTTAATTCACCTATCCTCATATGAAGAGGGGGAATCCAATGCTTTTCATGTAATCTTTTTAGTCATATTTCAAAAGAATGCCTACGTCCTTGTACTTTATATGGTGTAAAGGGCCATACAAAAAATGTTGCTTAAAGAACAAAAAATAATTTAGCCTAAGCGCGTGTGACCTTGAATAGTTCGTAACTGCTGACAAGTATTTGAAAAATGTTACAATTAATAATCGCACTGGCAGCTGTTTGCTGGCTAATGGCGCTGCTTCGTGTTTATTGAAAGAATCGCTTGCAGTAAGTCTAAAAATTACTATGATGTCTTGTAAAAAAGTTCTTAATTTCTTTGGCAATCAAAAGTGCCCAGCTTTGGAAAGTTTAGGAGCGACAGTATTGGATTTTGAATAGGTGAACTAATGGGAAAAGATATTCCCGTTTTAATTGTTCGAGATTCAGCTCAACCTTTTTACATTTACCATATATTGATATTACGATTTTTTTTGCATATAAGTTGTGCACAAAATTGCCCATTTATTGGATTAAACTGCATTGAAGAAAATCCATATGTTAAACTGTGTGTGGAGGAAACTACGAAAATAATAAATAACGGCATTAATTTTGTAAACGCGAAAGCGAAACAAGCAAATAATGGGTTAAATTGTGATGCGAAGAAATGAAAACAAATATTGATTTTTTAATCGAAATAAAGGAAGGTAAAACTATTGTGCCGATTATTAATGTTGGATGTAAGGAAATAACGTTAAAAGAAAATCAGAAACATTGTTAAAGCAGACTTGGTGGAGAAGGTCAACTAATTTAAGCAATTTTTTTTGGTCAACAAATTTAAGTGATTTTAATTTGCTTAGTGACAGTCAATCCGTGGAATTTTTAAATGTCAGTGCAGCTAATGTATTGCGAAATCTGTAATCTTAGAACAAATAAAAGTTATTGAAAATTTAATTGAGCTACAATAACAAAACAATATTAATTTTAAAAATGAGTATATAAATTGCTTTGCGTTAAATATATCGGAGTTCGGATGGACATGATTAATAAAAACGGGCATTAAAGAAGTTGAGGGTTCCATATCTGTAAGTATGAAGAAGCATCTAATATCTAATATCAACATCTGTATGTATAGTACAACAAACGCAGTCATAAGAGCGGAAATTAAAGGAATCATTAATGAATGGAAAGAACACAGTATTGTGAAAGAAAAACGTTCACCATGTCCAAGAAAGATTATAGAAAATTAAATAATCATACGATAAATGATCAATCTCCTCTTTCAAAACTGGTAATCTATTGCAACAGCCACACGATTGTAGCCTGTTTACGACTCTCGATTTCGCTCATGGATATCTACAAATCCAATTGACAGAGCAGGTTAAATTTAAAACTGAATTTATCACTATAGAGATAATTTATCACTTAAGAGATATGTTTGCCGATAGTAAATTGAAGTATATTATTAATTTTAAAATGTTGTGACTAATCCTCAGTGTCCGGCAACGCGGGACGGACACCCCATGAGTAGTCTACTCATTGATAGAGGGAAAGAGGGCAGCTTCTGTTGTGACGGAGCAACCGAGTTAGAAATCTGACTTGGCTGCGCTGAAGAAGGTGGGAATTGTTTTCTGGTAGGACCTTTAGAAGGAACTACTCCGTGAGGGAGAAACTCGGAAAACGCTCTACAGGTATTCTGACTTACGAGGCAAGATGTTGAACATCCCGAAGGCCATCGAGTCTCCCCGCTTTTGGAACAGCATTTTCAACATAGACCTCAGCGGTTTGACCCTCAGCCCTAATGTTTCAAAACGACGCTTGTTACCACTGAGCCACGAGTCCGGCTGTTAATATTAAAAGCCGATAGATGAAATAATTACTAGTAATAGATTTGTAAGATAATAATACAATTATTACTTAATTAAAATTATACAATATACGATTCTAATAAATAATGAACATTCATTTATATGCGATTATATGAGTTTTTCATAAATAAAACATAGACCTAAAATTTTTAAAAATAAAAATATTACTTTCAAGTTCAGTCCTTAAAAACAACTTAGAATTCCATTAAAAGATCCCTGAAAGAATTTTAAATAGTTCAATGAGGATAATCGATTGAACTATTAATCATGCCATGATTGATAAATTCCTTTTCAGAGTTTTATAAAGCTTGATGATAAATGGTTCTACTGAATATGCGAACTATAACGAAAATTGGCTTTAACATTTGAGAAAAAAACTATTTCTGTAGCTTTTTTATTAAAATTAATAAATTCCATGTTAAGTTGGTTTGGTAGCGTTACCAAAATTAAAGAAATATACTTATAAAAAGTGGTTTATTAATCATATGTAAGAAACATACACCAAAAAGTTACATTAACATGTAAAAGTGCTACATATAAACGCCTAAACATCAATATTTTATTATAAACACATCGCCAAATCTAGGCCAAATGTAGTTGGCAAGTCGAAGAGCATTGATTGGTTCCTCATCTGATGCAGTTTGTTGTTTATACTTTCAGAAACGCGCAATATTGTTTCAGAAATTTAAATATTTAGGTGTGTATGTTTTGTATTTTAGTTTCAAATACATTGTGAAATTGCAGTTGAATTGCCAGATTCCTGAAAGCTTTACTTTTTCGAACAATTTAGATAATAATACATCAATATCTCTATATCTACCATCATTTATTTGGCAATATCTTAAATGGTAGAATAATGTTACATTTTTTTTACGGGAAGAGTTATTTCATTTTATGCCTAGAAGAGAGAAATGTATATTCTTTTCCAGTATATAGTAAAGTATCACTAAAATTTGACAACAGATAAGAAGTGTTGTGTTTAGTTATGTTACATGCAATTAATGTTTTGTAGTAATGAGAACAACCTGTCACTCAAATCTGATAGCAGATATTCAGTGTCATGTATAATGAGTCTCATGAAATTAGTGGAAGTCTGTGCAAATTTCACTGGTCGAAATAATTAAAGATGAAATATGGAAATATACATGAATGGTTCCATCGTGATTGATAATAAAACATGAGCTGAGAAATGTCAACTCCAATAAGAAGTGAGAGATAGATTCCTCTTGATAGATTTTTTTTAAAGGGATGTGTTTAGAGAAGAAAGGAGACATTTCTGCGACGAGTCGTAACTCGTTGTGACTGTTGTTTTTCTCTCTTTCTCTTAAGTGACAGAACATGCCTGAATTTCCACCCATTTTAAAAGTGAGTCCCTTGTGGTTTTGTGTATCATTCTATCTGATAATTAAGGTCTGCCACAGACCTGAAGAAATAGTTTCGACGTAGACTCGATAATTCTGAAAATGGCGGACCTTGAAATAAACTGCACTTGTAAATCAAATTATCTTTAATTTTCATTTTTATATAAATAGAGTTATGTATATGTATTTTTAATATTTGTAAATAAAAATTATAGTGTTCCCATGAACCTGAAAGTGGCCATCTTCTTTAAGCCGTTATAGAATAGAATAGAATGGTCCAAACTGTTGCAATTGTCATACGAGTCAAGGATTCTCCGAAACCAGATAATTAAGTCTAAATCCAATTTGTTATCTGGTGAACAAAGTATATTTCACCAGAAAAACTTAACTGAGTTATTTAATTAAATATAAAACCCAACACAATTATTTCAACGACTTTTAGCAACATGATTGTGTTTTGTTCTATCACGAAATAAAAGAATTCTACGTTAATCTCTTTTCCATCGTTTCCATAAAACTTCATTACCAACAATTGCCTACAAAAGAAAGATTTACACCTTGCCATTTTGGATGTACCGTTTCTCTTAAGCATTAATGAGATTACATTAAATAGATGCCAATACTGAACTTCCCTCTTTTAAAGGTGAAAAAATAAACGCTACAATGGACGCTGTAAACAAGAAACGTTACATGTTTGGTTAGTAAGGATTTTTTCTTCAGATAATAAAGATAATTCAGATAATTTCTTCTTCGCAAAATAAAGAGATTTTAATAAATATTTGCTCTATAATGAATGGATCTTTAGTAAAATAATACTGTGATTTAATTAGAGATCACTAATTAACTACACTATCTGGAAAAAAGTGACGGGACACCCCTCGAAAAGTAGAAAAGTCGACAATACAGCTGACACATGCGCAATAATAGATATCACGTGTCAGCCATATCCTATAAATACTCTGTGGAGTCGACTAGAGTTGTTTTTTGTCAAGATGCAGCCCCGGGAAGAGTTGTCTGAGTTCGAGAAAGGTGTGTTGGTTGGGTTGCATCTTGCCAAGGTGTCAATTAGAGAGATATCCCGTCTCCGTAACTGCTCAAAATCAACTGTAGCACGTGTTGTGTGTCGCTACAAGACTGAGGGACACTGTTAGAACAAACAACGAAGTGGACGACCTACAGTTCACACCAGCAGGGGCCGGCGGATGCTCGGCAGGGAGATTCGAAGTAGCCGTCAAACATCCATGGATAACATCGCTAATGAGTTTACACAAGCCACAGGTGTGGCCATTTCGACCAAGACTCTTCGTATCGAGGCCCATAAGTTAGGTTACACTGGACATTCGGCGGCCCATAAGCCTTTGATTACGAAAACCAACAAGAAAACGCGCCTTCGATGGGCCAAAGACCACCGTACTTGGACTCTGGATGACTGGAAACGCGTCCTTTGGAGTGACGAGTCACAATTTACACTTTTCCATTCCGATGGACGTGTTTGGGTATGGCGTTTAGCAGGAGAACGCCTTTTGCCCGAGTGTGTCGTCCCAACTGTAAATTTTGGTGGAGGAGGATTGATGGTATGGGCCTGTTTCTCCTGGTATGGGGCTCGCCCACTGGTGAAGGTTGGTGGTGCGATGAATGCCGATAGATACTGTGATATTCTAGACAATCATATCCTTCCTACCTTGTGGGCAACGTACGGTATGGATGATTGCAGGTATCAAGACGACAACGCAACATGCCATGTTGCAAGGAGGACTCTTGATTGGTATGAGAACAACAACGTTAAACGCATGGAGTTGCCGGCGCAGAGCTCTGATCTTAACCCAATTGAACATCTCTGGGACGAATTGGACCGGCGGTTGAGGGCCTGCACCCCACTCCTCAAAAGCTAGCCTGAACTATGGAACTTCCTGTTAAACATTTGGAAGGAAATTCCTCTTGTCAGTATGGCTAATTTAGTGGAAAGCAAGCCCAGAAGGGTTGTAGCTGTGATCGCAGCCAAAGGAGGCCCTACCTCCTATTAATTTTAATAAATATGGGTTATCGTTATTATGTCGTTATCGTGTCGTGTCCAGTCACTTTCTTCCACATAGTGTACTACACTCTCATGCATTCTAGTTGTTGTAGTTAATTTAAATTAAATAATATATTTACATTTAAAAAAAATTGCTTACTCTTTTGTAAAAATAGTTCGTTTTTAATAGTATGTCAATTATACATTAAATTGGATTTTACTGTTTCTGTTACTTATGTTAAATTTGTTTACTAAAGATTTTAAAAAAGCCTTTTTAAATGTAACATTAGAATTTTTTGGGATTCTTTGAATTCTTAGATAATTTTATAAACGTTTTTGAAATCAATGGTCATTATTTTGCACTTTAACCTGCATTAAACTTGGAGTACATTAGATGGCTTTCGGAGTGTAATGTATTATATTTATTTTCAGTGTACTTCTTGTTGAGTTACTAAGCGTAACTTGTGTACTTCTTGTTATTAAGAGTATTAAAAAATTATTTTCTGGAAGGAATCAAGGATTTTTTATTAATTATAAAACCATTTCAAAAGGAAGGACAAACTGAGTTTGATATAAAACCTGACAGTCTAACATCTAGTTGGTGACAGTTTTCATATGACAGAAATCAATGAAGTACTTATGATTTTTATCTAATTCATCCCATAACACAGTCTTGCGGAAGTGGTATCTACATAGTTCTCTTTTTAATATTTTATACGTATGTTAGATATATTATTCTTGCATTTACTGTAAAGACAAAAAAATTAAAATTATTTTTAATTGCTAGCATTTTTTTTTAATTCGCGCTTGCAACATCGGTGGACCTCATGACCCATCTGTGCATCCCATGGACAGTCCACCAGCGGGTGATGACGAGAAATAGTGTGCCTTACGGAAGGGCTTTTAGGGATAATTGTCACGCGTTTGCTAGAAAACCCGAAAATCTCAAACCAGCGACCCGACTATCCATGCGAAACATCTTTTAAACATAGTTGGAATTTGCCATCTATTATCTTCATTATAAAAGCAACTCATTTTGGAATTTGATAGACTATAATGGATAGGCTTTCAATGATAGTCCATAATGGTCTATAATGAATAGTAATTAATGTCTATAATAGAAAAGTAACATTATCAAACCATTTTTATCATTTTTTTTAGCAATAGTCATTCTTTTGCGCTTAATTCTGCAAAGAATATGGCGGCGATTTTCTCAGCGATCTATTTGTGATTGATCTGAGTAAATTTTCTTCTTATATTATTTATTTTAAATTAGTTTAATAAATATTAAAAAAAAAAAAAAAAACACTTTTTAAAAAGTAAACTGCTTGTCTTAAAAATTCCATATATTTTTAGCGACTTTGTTGTAATCAAATTACAACAAAGTCGCCACTGTATTCGAGTCAAAGACATCATTCATGAATGTTGGGGCGCATGTTACTGCCGGAATAGGAATCTGGATTTAATTGGTAGTTTAACATATTTTTGTCATGAATATGAAGTGTCATGAATATTTAAACCTTAATGGTTTAAATGCTTGGTGTTTTCGAATAACTTTAGACAAATATCAAAATTTTTAAAATTGCGTGTAATAATGCTAATTAAATGAAAAAATGTCTAAGTTTAAACATTTTTTCATATCCTTTAGTTTTGTATACTACAATAAAATAAAATTATTAATTAGTTTTCCATATTATTAAATTATTGCATACTTCATAATGCGTTACTACATTACTACATTAGAATTTTGTCATTTTGTTAAACTATATCGTCAAAACATTCAGAATATCGGAACCATTTTCTAAGTTTTTCATAACAACTAGTTGAAAAGCGAGTTTATTTCTACTTCAAGTAGCAAGACACTTCAAAGGAATGACTCCTTACTGCATTGAAAGATCAATGCAGGTATTTTTAGGATTCTTTTCTGTTGCTTTTAAAATAGTTCTTTTATAAATCTGTTCTTAGAATAGAAGTAAAATTGAAACCATTTTTCGTTAAATATAAAAATCGAAATAGTAAGAGTTTTTTAAAAAAGAATTTGTTCTCTAACTATAAATGAAAATATAATAACGCCAATTTTTTTTTCGACAAATGCTATCAAATAAAAACCTTTTAAGTTAACTTTAACTTAAATGAAAATTCAAAATAAGTAAAATTTACTTATTATTTATTAAATAATTTAATAATATGTCTTATTTATTTATTTGCAAAGCATTACATTTTGTATAATAATATTTTCTAAATTATATTATCGATTAAAAATAAAAGAATACTTTGATTAAGCTTTGGAATCAAAAGATCTAGAAATTTATGTCATGATCAAATTTTTCGTAGACAATAAAATAAATGTAATTATGTACTCCATAGATGTCTGATAATTATTTTTGAAACTGTATGCCTATAACTTAATTTATTTAAACTAAGTGAAAACTAATTAAACTATAAAAACAATTAACTATTTTCCTGCAAAAATTTACACTTCGTTATATAAGATCTTTTTTCTCTTATATGTTAACGAAAATAAAAAAGTAGATTAATAATCCATTATAAAATTTTTCTTTTTAATTTTAAGTTTCTGATGATGTCTAGGTAGAAATTACGGTTTAATTAAAAATGGGTCACATAAAATTTAATTAATAAAAATGTATGGTACATATGAAAAATAATATATCTTAGAAGTTTTCTTAAATATTTTAATATTAATTCATTTGATGTGCTTCAATGTTATGTTATTAAGATTATATTTTTTTTCAAAATTTTCTTTAAATGATAATATTAGATTTAATTTTCTTAGTTTATATCGATATATGTTAAGAAAAAAATAAACTATTATTATTTTTTTTATATTTTATTGAGATTCCAAAATATTTATAAGCATTTTCGATTAAAATAAAATATTTAAAACAAACACCAAACACATTAAACAAAATTTTCTTCACATATTTATTTAATTAATGCAGAAAAGTATAAATTACTTTTAAGCTAAAGCTGCAAAATTTTATCAGATTAAAACCTTTTGCATTTTACACTATGAATAAAACAGTCTGCTAAATTTTCGAAATAGAGGTGAAAAAATGCATATTACCCTTTAAAATACATTAATTTAACGGTTAATAGAAAGGAATATTTTAAAGCATACAAAGATTCAAACGCGGATTTATTCAGATTAAAAAAAAACAACGATAAAACATTTAGATTTTTTTTATATGTAATGTTTTAAGTATATATTTCATTGGAAAGGAAGAAAATGCTATTTAAGTTGCCTTAAGAAGCTATAAAAGTTCTACATAAAATAATGCATAGCTTGTTAATCTTTCTCTATCATTTAGGAATTCAGCTCTTCATTTTGCAATAAATAATTCATAATACATTTCTAGCACAAGATATTTACCAGCCAAAAATATTTTTATCTTCTTTGCATTCTTAGATCATATGCTTTATTTTTGTAACTTAGATGTGGAATATATTTTCATCTTGTGGTTTAAATAGGGTTCTTATTTTTGGTTTAATCATTTATTCAATAATTCTAAAGAATACAATTATATAATTTTATTACCAAACCCACAATGTCATTTATTTATATTTATGATATTCATATACATTATGAAGAATAATATGATATATAAAATTTTTTTTTTATACTATTGAAAGTTTCTCAGTTCAGCTCCGATTGTTGAGTTTTGTACCTTAATTGAATTTATCAGATATTTGCATTTTGTAAACTTGCTTCGATATATAAAATTGTAAACGTGATTCCTCCTATGCATTGCAAGAGTGCCTTTAAGGCACTCTTGCAGTGCATAGGAGGAATCACGGAGGAGGCAACCCATCCCGCATCCAGTTACAATACAGCTGCACAATCCATAACGCTACAAAACTAAGTATTAACATTTTTGAAAAAAAACAGCCTTTTATACGTCTTATAATGTTATTTTTGTAACACATAGAGCTTCGTTTACTAGCTTTAGAGAAATTTTGAGTTAAAATTCGTCATTGCACTTTTAAGTAATATTTAATTCTTAGCTAGTCGATGAAATTTATTTATTCACAGTTTCAAAAGTGGCGCGCAAACATTCAACCTCCAAAAAATATTTAATTAATTTCAGTAGACTACGGGGAAATTCGCAGACCCCCAAAAAAAAGAAATTAATTCGATATTGGGTGAAACTTCTTATAGAAGAAAGAAAGAAGAAAATTGTTAAATTTCTTAAACTTTTTCAAATTTTATTGCTGCTAGCGTTATGAATTACTCTGAATTAAATGTCCCTATGGGATACCATCTAAGTTCTTAATTTTATTTAATTTATTAACTTGTTTTTCTTTTATATTTTAGTTAGTGCAGGCTGTATTTTCCAACCTTACAAGCAGAATAAATTTTTTTATTTCATAATTTTATTGAATTTATCTGAAAAAACAATATTAATAATTTAATTTAAAATAATAATTTATTAATATCTCTCTCCTCTAAAAACTACAATGATGGCGTACAATGCCAAAGCCTGCACATATATTTAAAACTTCCAAGAGTCACGAAGTAATAAGAATAAGGCTTATTAAAAGTCTAAAAGATATTATTTTAATTTCAATGATAAAAAGCTCACGAAAGCTGTTTTTAAAATAATAGATTCTAGGGAATAAAAAGAACATGAACTGTTGGACGTGAAGTGATATAAATAAAAACATAAGGAACTTTTATTAGAATTAGAATGCATATTTTCTGAAAATTCAGTTCACCTACCCTACAACTAAGCTTATCGTCAGTTTATACAATCCGATTTTGAAAGTTAAGTATAAAAAGGTCAACATAAAGCAAGTCAATTATATCAGGAAACTATTCATTGCCATCATATTTTTCTCGTCAGCCCATGGTGAGGCAATGGTCAGATGGTTTCCCATCCAGGGGGAAAATTCTAACATCGAAGTACGGTTACAGTTAAGTGTAGTGGTAAAGAGTTCACATTTTAAAGAATTCAAAATGTTCTAGATAGACAGAATTTTCAACAACATCCTTAATGTTTTTTTGAAAACTGAAAGATAAGACGACTTAACTAAGAATGGGGAAGCTTTAAAGTAAAATGCCAAATTAAAACAATTAAAACAACAACTTTGTAACAATTAAAACAAATTTTAGATTTAGATTTTATATATCTTTAAATCAGCTAATTGTGCTTAATCATCAAATGTAACTTACTTTCTCTCATTACATACACCAGAAACACAGCCATTAGAGAAGTGTTAGTACAAGGCGAACAAGATGAGACGTGTCACATATAATATTCAAGCCGATAAGATACGTCATCGAAAATAAGTTTTTCCACCATATAAAGTAAAGCGTATAATCAATTGACTATATATATTGTATAAATTTTATTACTAATTTATCATTTTGGCACGCATCTGAATCAGATAAAGCCATCTAAGAAAATCTTGCTGCCTTAGTTAACTTTCACTCATACATTTATACACGTTTCTTGGTGGGAAGAGGTTAATGACAAGCAATTGACAGAGGGTAGAGAGTTTTAAAAACAGTTAAAATGAACTAATCGACTAGGTAAAAATTGTAACTAATTAATAAATTAGCACTTTAAGAAAGATAATTTATCAAAAATTAGGTAATTTTAATCCTCTATTCTCCTATTTCTGACCAAAACCAAAGAGGACCAGTTAATTGTGTAAAACAAATAGTTTCGAAAATTCACCAAAATTCATAAACTCAAAAAGATATAACTGGACAGACAATCATTCTTACATCAAGAATTAGGTAAAAAATTGTCCCGTATATAAACATTACAGACAAACAAATCAAATGTCAATTTGACTTTTATGAGCATGCGCGTTTTATCGTCATTTTGTAACAGAATGTTTTAGACACACTGCTATTTGTTTCTCATTCAACAGTGCAAATTAGGATACCATACGTAAGATTGTTGCTACCGTTTAGACGGACGATGAGAAATATAGTTGATGTAACCAATGACTTCTCAGCAGTATTAGATAGTGAAATTTTCGTGTCAAAGTTTACCCTATATTTAAAGAGACCGCCAAACATTTCTTGCAAATTTCGTGAAAGAATGGAGAAGTAACACAACGAAAGAAAGATTTTGTTGATGTAAGACGCCATCAAACTTCCCAGCATCACCAAATTAGCGCTCTAAATACAAGCAGAATATTCTTAAATGGAGTTTCAGAAAATATACTTCATTTGGCCTCCAGATCTTTGTAATCTTTTGCATCGAATTTTTATGTATTATTTGGAAATGTATCTCGTAATATGCGGAATAAATTTAAACTTGAATTAGTCAACTGGATATTTTTAAAAAGTTATATCCTTCTAAATGATCAGATGTGTTTAATAGCATAATATTGCAAAATTTTATTGAAGAAGTCCTGGCAGATTAATTGTAGAATAATTGAAAAAAAATTAGTAATGAATTAATATTATGTGATATATTATATATATTCTTATGAGAAGCGATTTTCTTATGAGATTAAGAATCAAATATATTATTTGGCTCTAAAAGTTTATAAGCATTTTTCATTATGGAAATTTTAAAATCAAGTAGTAGAAAGTATTTCGGTAGTGTTAAATAGAAAAACTATCGTGTCTGTTTTAAGAAATGTGATATATGGTGAAGTTAATTTACCCTCTGATGAAAGCGAAAACACAGGCCATATCTT
This sequence comes from Caerostris darwini, assembly GCA_021605075.1. Lineage (NCBI taxonomy): Eukaryota > Metazoa > Arthropoda > Arachnida > Araneae > Araneidae > Caerostris > Caerostris darwini. The sequence goes on from BPLQ01010251.1 coordinate 35,792, forward strand.
AATTGGATGCATACTCTTAATACCAGTTTAATGATATTTTAAACTTGTGTGCCCTTATATGCTGTCCCAAGGGCGAAAAATGTGTAAAAAGATTTAATGTCAGTACAGATGTTACTTCACTGGACTGAATTTCCTATCGAAAATTCTTAATTACAAATTTAAAATTAGAATCTCGAAATTTTATCTTCACATAATTATTGATTTGCTAATGGTAGAAGGGAAATTATATTTTAATTATTACGCAGTCAGTGTTATTTTCAGAAGTTAAATACAATTTAATTATTACTTAAATTAAATTGTATTTAACTACAGAAAGCTGTACATATTTCAGAAAAAAATATATTTATAAAGGCAAACTAAAAATTAAAATAATGCAATATAATGTTGAATAATTAAAAAAATCAGAAAATAATCAGAAAGCAATAAAATAATAAGAACTAATATAATAAATGAAATTGGTTATAAATAATTGAATATATAAAAAATTCCTGAAAATAAGAGTAACTAAATTTTATCAAAAACGTTTTAAATGAAACAATACATTAATTGATTACAATAACAATCTCAATTAAATCAAGCCAATTTGACTTCAGTATCACACAGTGGTTCAACGTTCTTCTCTTTTTTCAATTCCTTCTATTAGTTCACACTCTCCATATTGCTCAAATTTTCAATCGTTTATAAAATACTTTTTATTCACCCACTCAATTTCAAATACATGTTTTGAACTTGCAGTTTATGATACCTGATGTCAATACAGTTTTTTCAGATATTACTTAATTAATTAAATTTAATTAAATAATTAATTTTTTTTTTTAGATTTAAGTTGTATGTTTCTACCAATAGATGGCGCCAGATGTAAGAGAAAAATTTCAACTTTATTTATAAAGGACTTTCTGCATTATAGTGAAAAATAAGTAGGAATTTACTTTAAAGAAATTTTTTTTTTTTTGTATTACTTTTTTACAATAAATTTAAAGCAATTTTTAACAATAACGCTGTTACATTAAAACTAAAATAAATAATGCCAATGAAAGTTAGTTTATTATTGAAATTATAATTCGTTTCAAAATATAGGAGAACTTATAAAAAACGAAGATCATCAAAAGGAAAAAACCTCATCCAATCTAGTTTATTTTAGTGGATGTGCTTACTTTATAAAGTATAAGTATTTTTTTGTAGTACTTGCCAATTTTTCTTTCTTACTTCATTCTAAATATTTTTTTTGTGCATCCTATTTCACGCTTTTTGAAATCCTATTTCACATTATATCAAAATATGCAACAGGAGCGTGTTTAATAGTCTGAATATTTAGCGATTTTTTACAAAGGAGGAAAAATTGTGTCGAATATACAAATATTTATTTGATGAGTAGTCAAGTAATATGCAAATTTGTCTAATTTGTAACCAAATTTTTTAACCGAAGACAACATGTATCCACATAAACAGTTTACATCAAATTTTTCAATAACGAAATTTTTAAATAAAAAACATGAATACGATTTTTTACATGGAAATAATTTTTTTAAATAAACCAATTCAATGGCATTTATTTTCAATATATTTAAAACATCTATTAAAATATCATCATACTTGATTATCTGATGCTTAAAATTTTGATAGAGGAATTATTCAAACTGTATAAGTATAATATGTCTATTAATATTAATAGCAGTTATTATTACACAGTGAGAAAACTTGTTGTACCATTAAAAAAATATCCAACATATATGTTTGGGTTTTTTTAAATTAGAAATAAAATATGATTTTATGTGAAATCCTTATCTATGTATTAGTGAAAAATTAGCAAAAGTTACATTTGTACATAAGGTATGGTAGTTCATACCAAATTCCCCTTACATATATTTTAATTTATCTATAACAGGGAAATTCAGCATTCCAATTATCAATGGTGTCAACAAATTTTAATTTTCCGCAACATTCATATATATATTTATATATATGTAACTGAAAGTGTTCCAAATCGAACTGACAAATTTCCCAAACAGAATACTGTACAAAAAGCTATAATGAGTTAGATTGGAGAAAGCTATTTATCTTTGCCTTTATATTACTCAACTCTGAGAAATACACGGTTTTGCTATTATCTTCTCAGTTTCGAGATTATTATCTAAAGATCACAGCTATTAGTCTCAAATACAGTAGGTAACAATTTTATTTATTAACAATGTCTATCACAGCTAAAAAACTTGGCTTCTAAGACAAACTATGAGTTGAGAATAAGATTTTGGAATTATGACTTGCATTGGATAAAAATATTTGAAATCAATAATATGAAGTATGTACATTTACTGACAAGTTTTCTCAAAACAGGTCAATGTCCTTTGAAAAATTACGGCATAAAATAAGATGAAAGAAAGATTGAGATAAAATTTCGATTTTATTTTACGCTTTCATATCACAGATATTCACATCAAAAGAAAGAATTTTTAGATGCAAGTTATTTAATATATAAAATCTTTAAAAATGTTTTTTAAAGGTTAATGGGGGTTAATGTAGAAACTGAATTTATTAATTATAGGTATAGAATTAAAGTAATGCAAAACAGGTGTAACTCTAGATATCAGCCCCCTATCAGTAGAGGCTGGCAAGCAGTGTTTGCACTGCAAGCATCTTCGCATCCTCACCACACGAAGATAATTGGAAGTAAAATTTTGAGTTGGAATTCATAAATAATATTCGTTTTAAACAATATAACAATACAGTTCGTTATAACAATACAGTGGATAATAATGGAAGCACATAATTGAAGTACACAATGCAAAATATTTCGATAATATAATGCAAAATAAAATAAACAGCAATTATTGTTGCAGCAGATTAGCATGATGATTAGGATAGTAATACAGTGAATATTAAAATATTATGTTTTCAAACATTGAATTAACAACATCAGTTAACGAATAGTAAAACCATTTTCTTATAAATGTTTAACAATAGCAATATTAAAATAATGGAATGTAAATTCGTTCCTAATTTCAATATTAACAGAATTCAAAAAATAAAATTGAATATATGTAAATCATCCCTGAAATAATATATATATATTTTCTGAAAATCTCCAGTATTTTCAATTTATGTTGAACAATTATAACTATTTTTACCAACATGAATATGGTATGTGCGATGACAAAAAGAAGATGAAAAGAAGATTAAAAAATAAATAGCATTAATAATTAGTGCAGCCTTTCTTATTCTTTCAGTATTTGCAAAGTAATTTTCAAGCATAATTTTCATTGCTAACCAACTCTCATACAATTAAAAAGCATATAATACTAATAATAAATTTTGATTATTTTGATATTAAAGTTATACAGGACCTTAATTACAAGCTCTAGAAATTACAAAGAAGTAAATTTATTGCTATTTGGCAACATTAACCTGCCATGGCAAAATTAACCAACAATTAAAAAAAATTCAAAGAATATATGTAAATCGACCCAAGAAAACTATATAGCTTTTGTAGAAATATCCAGTATTTGTAAATTAGATGCGTCTCTTATTTTCTTTTTCTCTCTGTCTCATGCACAGGGTATCAAATATTCTAACGTTTAAATAAAATTTTCACGAGACAAGTTTAAATCCTCTCAACTTGTTAAATTACAGTCAGTCTTAGTCGAGGTCTATCCTTCAATCATTATCCAATCTAATATGAATGTGTATGTTGTAATTTGCGTGTTAGATACGTTTCATGGAATTAAATATTCACGTGAGTAGACTTATACAGAATCATGCACTAATTTTTCAATGAGTGTAAACGAAGAATGTACGACAGTGAAACAACAACAAGAGCACAAGCAAATGGGATTTCAAAAATTTAATCAAGAAATTCTTTTAAAGGATACTTAAATTTTTTGTATAATAGTATAGAAGTAAATGAAAAAGAATGTTTAATTTGCACAAAACCTTTCTTAGAAGACACCGTGAAACCCAATATACTTAAAGGAAATTTGAAAGCTGTGCATACAGAGTCCGTTAACGAATCCAAACTTTCTCCTAATTAAAATTAAAATTATGTGGAAAAAAATTTGTCTGTGAAAAAATCTTTACTTTCCTCGTAAAATGGTTCTTATGAAATAGCTATATAAATAAAAACTTCACATAATTGTTACAGAGCTTGTTCTGCTGCAATTGATATTGTTGAAACAACGTTTAAATGAAATTTTACCGAACATTCGTAGTCCAAACCTCTGTCAAATGATACTATTCATCGTCAAATTGGTGGTATAGCTGAATATGTACAGCATTAGCGTTTCGAGAAGTTGCGTAACAAATTGTTTTTAATTTTGTATGAAAATTCAACAGATAGTATTAAAGATGCTCATAGCATTGGCCTTGTTTCATTTTGTGATGCTATATCAATAATAAAACAACTACTTTTCTGCAAACTAATAAAACTCAAATAAATAGCATGCATTAGAAACTATCTTAAATGTTTTTATAAATAAGTCAAGCTTAGTGTGGAAAAATTATGTATGAACAAACACTAATGGTGTTAATTCACTGTATGGGGATTACAAAATACATATATGAGGACTTGTGAGACACATTGTATGATCCGCAAAAAAGTTCTGACTTCGAAATAAATGATCTTTTGTCTGAATATGGTGCTAACGCGATTGTAACCGTAGTACATTATACAAAAATGTGACTCCTATTTCTTTCTGCACTTTGTGCAGACATATGTGTAGTACATTCAGCGATATTATTTTATTACGAAGCAAGATGGTTATCACGTGGCAAATATTTGCAACGCCTTATGAATTAAGAAATTAATTCGCCGTTTTTCCCACAGAGGAAAACTAATACAGGGAAAATCCGAGATTTTATTTTATTTCATATAAAATTATCAGAGTTATAAACAAAATAACCTCTCTTTTATCTTTTTACCTTTACCTATCCCGTAGTTAAGTGAATATATAACATGAGAAAAAATTCCGGCTTTCCTCGGAATTTTTAGAATTTTTTTGTACCATGTTGTTTACGTTTTCTAAATAAAAGCGTGCAGGAGAAAGGAAGCCAACTGGCGATACAGCTCCAACTCCAACACGAAAAGGAAAGGAGATGTTTGACCCCAACTTTCTGTTCTTTTAGAATAGGGGGACGCGGCCTATTTTATTACTACTCTATGTTCACAACTCCATCTCTATGCAGACAGAAATTCATTTAAATTCAGCTTGTGTACTGCCGAAGTTCTCGTATTACCTCACATACTGAAGAACGTGTGAGCGCAAACCTTCCTCTTTAAAAGCCTCTGAGTACGTAAGGAACTACATGCAGATTTATAAAGAGAACAGCGTCTATAGAGATGAACGTGACATATTGTCGCAGCATTTTATGGACGACTTGCACAGAATATTGCAACATATATTTTATACAGACGAATTTAAGATTAAAAATAAATTTCAGTTTAATGTTGCTACATTTCTAGTAAATTATATTCGCTTATTTTCTAGTAAACACTTAATATAATTTTTTTTTAAAAAATATAATACTTTACTTTGTTATTTTTCCTGTAACATGATGTGGGGTTGTTAAATTTTTAATGCTGACTGTCAAAAGCTAATATTACGCCTATTTGCACGAGGTTTTATCTAACTATTTATTTGTTAAATATTTTATCATACTATTTGTTAAATATTTTATGACAAGCTTCCTCTGATATTTTGAAAATATGTTTTAATAGTATTCTTATTTCAGTATGTATACACCAATTTGCGTACCTGTTCCCGAAAGGAACACCAAATGTTTTCTTCAATCCAATTCTAATTATTATTAAATATGTAATTAATAACTATTTAAGTCAAATTTATTTGGCAATTAGATTTCCAATTCAAACTTATTTTCTATTTTGAAAGAATATTATTTTGGATTATTTTAAGTAATAGAGTTTGACTTCACTAAACATTACTAAATTTAATTTAATTAATTTATCGTCTGTAACAGTATTTGATCAAGAATTATCATTACTAACTAAATTTTAAATGAATATAAACCAATAATTTATATTCATTTAACAGATAATTTACTTAACTATTTCCGTAATTAGTACAAAACGTTATAAGCTGTTAGCAGTATATTTAGGAATCCAATAATAATGGAAATAATTTCTATCTAACGTGCATTTATTATTTACATACCATTGACATTAACATTTGAAATTCGTGGATTCACTTAATTAAAATTATTTGATTCGCATATCCCCTATGATTATAGTGAAGTTATAAATGCACAAATTATTAATCATAAATACATTAATATAACTTTTTAATCCATAAAAACATGAATCTTTGAATTAGGAAGTTATATTTATTAAAAATAATTTGCTTGGCTTGCGTTTAATTTAGAATTAACTGGTTTATTTGTGCATACAGATGTACTCCTAGATATTATACATCTTAAATATGAAGAGATAAGGGTTATTATTTGAGTAGCAGACATGAAAAACATTTAAAGTTAAACACTTTATTTTTCTGTAAATTCCAAAGAATTTCAAAGCTTGAATTACCATAAAAATGTTTTAAAAATAAGGTAAGCCATTTCATATTAGAACATAGAAATTTGTATATTCATGGTCTAGAAGGATAAAAATATGTTTTCACTTTAACTTAATAACTTATTGAGAACTACTGTGATTAGCAAAACTTGCAAGATCGTTTTTCATGTATTTGGAAGTATTTTAATAATATAGAATATCTTATTTCTAAAAAGTGTAAAAACTATCTTATCATTTTGTAAAAGTGAAAAGCATAATGTGTTTTTTAATGTAAAACCATTTAATTACTCGATATGAAGTAATACACTGAAGTGACAAAAGTCATGGGATAGCAATATGCAAATTTTCAGATGGCAGTAGCATCGCGAAGAACAGGTATAAATGCACAGTGCTTTCGCAGAGCTTTCATTTCTGTTCAAGTTATTCATGTGAAGAGGTTTTGACGTGAGGATGACCGCACGACGGGAATTAACAGACTTTGAACGCGGAATGTTAGTTGGAGCTAGACGCATGGGTCATGCCATTTCGGAAATCGTTAGGGAATTCAACATTCCCAGATCCACTGTGTCAAGAGTGTGCGAGAGTATGAAATTTCAGGCATAACATCCCACCATGGATAGCGCAGTGGTCGACCGCCTGCACTTAACGACCGAGACCGGCGACGTCTGCAAAGAGTCGTAAATTCTTACAGACAAGCAACACTGCGTCAAATAACCGCAGAAATCAATATGGGACGTACAAGGGACTTGTCTGTTAGAACTGTGCGGAGAAATTTGGCTTTCTTGGGCTATTCCAGCAGAAGACCGACTCGAGTGCCTTTACTGACAGAACGACATCGCTTGCAGCGACTCTCGTGGGCACGTGAGCATATCGGTTGGTCTCTAGATGAATGGAAAACCGTGGCCTGATCCGACGAGTCACGATTTCAGTTGGTATGAGCTGATGGTAGGGTTCGAGTGTGGCGCAGACCCCACGAAGCCTTGGACCCAAACTGTCAGCAAGGCACTGTTCAAGCTGGTGGTGTCTCCGTAATGGTGTGGGCTTTTTTTTCATGACATGAACTTGGTCCTCTGGTGCGACTGGACCGAACATTGACTGGAAATGCTTATGTTCAGCTACTTGGAGATCACTTGCAGCCATTCATGGACTTCATGTACCCAAACAACGATGGGATTTTTATGGATGACAATGCGCCATGTCACCGGGCCACAACTGTTCGCGATTGGTTTGAAGAACATTCTGGACAATTCCAACGAATGATCTGGCCACCTAGATCGCCCGACATGAATCCCATCGAGCATTTATGGGACATCATCGAGAGGTCTGCTCGTGCCCAAAATCCAGCACCATCAACGCTTTCACAATTATGGACGTCTATCGAGACAACATGGTTCAATATTCCTGCAGAAAACTTCCAACGACTTGTTGAGTCCATGCCACGTCGAGTTGCTGCACTTCGCCGGGCGAAAGGAGGGCCAACACGACGATATTAAGAGGTATCCCATGACTTTTGTCACTTCAGTGTATTTTCTCTTTGATAGAAGATAATGGTTTAAATTAATCTACTGCTTGTTTTAACAATGAAATTATTCGAGCATGTAATGAGGCATTAAAAGTCATTCACAAAAGCTTTCAGTAACATATTTTTTATATTAAGCACGCTGTTATAACATTGAAACAGATTATCTAGTTAATTTAGAATCTCTGAATTTTGTTTTAAACATTTGAATAGAGTTTATTAATGTGGAAATTATATTCAAATTAGATATATATATATATATTTTTTTATAAGAAAACTAAATTGATTAGACTAGATTAGATCTAGATTTCTATATTGTTCTGGGATTAATTTAATAGAATTAAAACTGCAAAATTTGAAAGGGAAAAGGCTTATAACATTTCAGCTATTATCTTTTAACCGTACAGTAAGTTTTAAGCTATTAAATATATGGGAATAAAGTCAACAAACCGAGAACATTTGTAAGATTCTAATTGAAAAATAAAATTTCGTAGAAAATCAGGGATATCCAACATATGAATATTTGGAATTCATAGCTTCATTCATTGGTAGAAAAGCGTGATCATTTGATGTAATAATAAAAATTATTGTACATAATAAGATAGAGGAATAAATATATTACATAATTTTGTTTGTTGATTTAGTCAAAATTTGATAACGATCAAAACTAAGCAATTTTTAATATAACGGCCATATATATTTTTTCTTCCTTTTTTTCCTTTGAATATTTATTTTATTATTTAATTTATTTGCAATGACAAATCAATACAAAAAGGGCGGAAATACAGAATAAAAAAGAAAATGTACACAAAAGATTTCAACAAAGTTGACCGAAGTCATTGGCTTAAGAGTTCTTTAGTTTTCCAATATTCTTTGAATATTAGAAATGTACTTTTTCAGAGACCAGCTACCAGAGACGTAGTATTTTTTTTTCTATAGTCAGGGTCGAAATTCAAAGTACTCTTTGAATTTCGACCTTAACCAGCAGCGATTTAAGGATACCCTTGACTCTACTTACTAAAGGAAAAATGCCGAGTTTGCAAGAAATGCTTCAACCTTTGTTAGAGTTACGGAACTAATGAATGTCAGATAAGTGTGGATCTATAAAATTAAGAGCAGCAGTAAAAGCTATGAAAAGATTTACGGATACTTCTACCTGAAAAGCTGATCTTGTACTAAATAGTATTGAAAGATATTTTAATTCTAATTGCGGAAGCTTTTTTTTCTAAGAAATTATAGTTTTTAGGATTAATTTATTAACATTTTTATTAGAAGTTATTTTTATAAATATTTAGATGAAAATAATATTTATCTTTATTTAATATTGGTCAATTATGATTCTTTACATTGAGCCATCTTAATTATTTTGTAATAACTGAAGACATTTTGCCATGCCAAAGATTATCATTGTTTCTAGAAAAGTTAAATGTGAAACATTTAAAAAAATTCAACCAAGATATCTTGAATTCTTGAGCTATTATATTTTTTAAGAAATTGTAGTTTTTATGATTAATTTATTAAATTTTTTTATTATAACTCTTGTTTTTTTATAAATATTTAGTTGAAAATCACACATGGAGAATTTAGGGGGAAAAAAACAGAACGAAATTAAGCCTATTAATAAACATTACACATTTGACACTCAATGCAGAATACTCATATCTAAATGGTACCCTGCTTTCAAACGCTTTTTAAATAAAAGTGCGGTTTTAATTCTCTAAAAAAATTCGAAATGTTTCTGGAAGAATTACTAAAACGGAAAATAGCCAAAAAGAGGGTAAGATTTGTCGGGCCGGAACTAATGACAGCCGGTGATCAATTAATTACTGTCTTATATTTTTTTTTTTTTTTTTTTTTTTTTTTTTGCCGTTTCCAGAATTATTAAATTTATTTGCAAATACCTCCTCCATACTGTTCTCAGCATACCTCTATTTGGGAAATTTTGCCCTATTGGAACATTGTCTTTCATGGCATTTGTTTTTTTAAATAAACTTCCAAAACATGTTTTTGTTTTTTTTGTAAAAGAATCAATCTTTGAAAAATTTTCAATATTTTATATGTTACAAATATATAGTAGGAGTAAAGATAAGTAATTTAAGTAAAGATTAGTAATATTAATAATTGTTAGTCTTGGTCCTTTAAGATAAAAGGATAGTGGACTTGCGCCAGAAAAGTAAGTTAGGTAAAAAAATCACTTTTTCTTTTAAATTATTAAATGAAACGTTTAGCTGTCATGCAATTTGTTGAGTTTTGAAAGAATACTACGCACTTTGTACACAATACACATAATAATAAACACACAGAAATACCTGTTAAATAAGTTCTAAAGATTTGGTAACATTTCAGCTACTGTGGAATGCGTCACTGGGCTATTGACTATATATCTCTACCTCTCGCTCTAATATATTATTTTATTCTCTCTATATATACGAAACCCAATCCCGCCGAATGAGGGCGAAAACGTTTGTTAGAAATGTTTTGAGAAACGTCTATCATGAAATTCTTTTGTTAAAAATGAATTTTGTACATATTTTGTTGAAAACATGAAATGTTTTGAAAGTATGACCAGTTTATTTTGAACTCTCTCAGGTCCATTTTCGAGCTTTCTCTTAGTCGCAGGTATTCCTGATTGATCCAGGGTTTCCGATAAAATGTGATATTTTCAAAAGAATGTTAATCCTTTTGTTTCTGTAATTCCCTTGGAAATGCATAGTTCAGTTGCTAGGAAAGTGAAAGTTACATCGTTCTTCGGCGAAACGCATATCCGCTACTTGAATGGATATGATGCTAAAATAACTGAAAACCAGTAATTGTTTCATGGAACTTAAAATCGTTAGGTGAGAGATCCCCATACTATGCATTAAGATACTGTCATTAAGACATTACAAATTAAACACTAATCATGAGAATAGTGAAATAATAAAAAAAGAATTATCTTACCCTTGATCATAGTAAGAACAACACATTAAAACGTATGGCGTGGAATAGTGGCGATAACACAAACCCCTTTCAAATAATAAATTATCACGTAGTTAAATGTAAAATTATAATGTAAAATTATCAACTTTAAAAAAGAACTTGAGAATTAACTACGATAAAGCACAGCTCTCAGACACTTAGTATTTTTGTTTCTTTTTTTATTCACATCCTTGCACCAATAATCTCATTTAAGTTTCCTTTTATTCTTTCACCTTCTTAAACCAGTAATCCCGAAGTTTTCCAGTTTTCTGTTCTCTTTACTTCATATACCAATTATCTCCTCGGTATTCCTTTCTTTCTTCTCATCTGCCTATACAAATAATTGCATTTAAGATTTTCTTGATTGGTCTGACTGACCCTTCCTTTAAATAATAACGAAAATTACTGACAATTACATTTTCGATGTCCTTGTGCCATTACAATAGGCAAACGAGTGGAAATCTCTATTTTTCTCATCTTCCTGTACCGTTGATCCCGAGAGCCTTTTTTGATTAGACGGATTGCCCCATGTAAATAATAATGGATGCGAGCTGATCCCTGACAATTACAATGGCGACAACCTTAGGCCGTTACAACAGACAAGCGAGTAGGAAAAGCTTTTTCTTTTTCTCTTTATATCTTGGTTAATTGAACACAGATAAAATGAATATCTAATTTCCAGTTATGATAGGAAGTTGGGATTGTTTGATTTGCTCAATAATTTGACGGATAGCTTTTGCTCGTAGATAATTAGCTTTATATTTGAGTTTGAATGTTCTTCACTTTAAGCATGTGATCTCTCTTTTAATACTTCTTCTCTTATTGCAACCATTGAATTGTGTTCAGCTGAATCCTTTCTAATTGGATCTTTAATAATAACAGTCACATTAAAACCAGTATTAGGAACTTAAGCTTTGACTGTCTGAAATAGTCTTGGTTGGAATTTGTGATTTCACAGGATATCAGCTTGATGCTGAATTTCAGTTGTAGTTTATTGGATGGTAATTTGGGAATGAGGATGATTAGCAGAAGTATTTTGATTTTATAAACTACTGTTAAAATCTGGCTGTTGGAAATTAACAGAAGAATTTTGTTGTTGTTCAAGTTTGGATGATTCATTTTGTGGGGCTTCAGAAGGAAAAGTTGAAACTTACTTGAAATTGATGTAATTTACCCATTTGCTGCATACCATCAGCAATTGGTAGTCTTTTCTATACTGAGATTGGACAGCATAATCGATGATGATCGAAGTTTGACGTCAACTTCCTTGACTCTAACTCCCTTTCTAATGTTTTTCAAGCTTCCATTATTTTTTTTTTTTTTTGTTCATTTCGTCGAGCTCTCAATATAATATTATTTTTTTTACACTTGAGCTCCCACTGTTCTCATTCGAGCTGCATTTGTTTTCTTTCGAGCCTAGTGTTAATTATCGTCTCTAAAGTTCCTTTCAAAATATCAAGATCTTCGTATAATTCGTTCTTATTCTACAATATGTTCAATTCTACTTACAAACGATATTCTATGATTTATTATTGTCATTTAGGATGTTACTTTTTTACCGAACTACTTTATAGTTGTCGTGTAATTTATTGAGTTTTAAAAAACAGCACAACACACTTTGCACTAAATATACTTAAGAATAAACACAAGGAATACATCTAGAAAGTCCTGTTAAACAAGTTATCTTTAGGGTTAGGAAACCTCTCAACAACTCTGGACAGTCTAATAGGCTGTCGATCCTATTTTTCAAATTCTCACTCTAATTTAATCTCTTCTTGGCGATGTTTTGATTCCTAGAGTTTCCTATCCCCCAGGGGCCTCATCTTCGGTAGCACAAGGTACAAACAGTTGATCATTATGTAAATTGGCCAGAATAATATAAAATTTAAATTGAATTAAATTAAAAGCCACAAATTATTAATTATTAATATTATCCTAATATTAATTAATATTAATATTAAGATAATAAATTTAAATTTCTTGCATTGTGGTGTTCTCGTGTTTTTTAATAGAATTAAACACATTTTCGGAAACGTGCATAAGGAAGTCTTTAAGTGAAGGAATATAATTAGCTTGCTGTATTTCGGAATTTATCATACCATTTAGCTGCTGTGATTTTTCTAGGAGTGATATTATGATGACCCTAAATGATTTGTAAGTTAGATTTAACCTGCATAAAACCAGACTGGACATGCATAGGTAGTTATAGGTCATAGAATAGCTGCATACAGCATAATTTTATTGTTCCTACTCATGGTAGAGGGTCTATTGATAAGAGGAAAAAATTTTCTAAAATTCAAACGGAATTTTATTTTTAGTATATTCGGAATGTTTTTTTCATATGAGGTGTTCATATGAGGTTTTTCATATATCATACCTAAAAATTGTGTACTACTTTTTCCAAGAAATTATGGTAATGTTTAATTTTAATATTTCGTTTTTTTATTTTTATTACTTACATATAAGAGGGGGACTTCAATTTTAAAAACATTTAATACGACTTTCCAAACCAGCTATTAAGGACTTCAAGATGATTTGTTAGAATGTCAGCAAGATAATGGATGTCATTGTTCTTACAAAGAATAGCTGCTTCATCTTCATGAATTGCATTTCAGAACTTTGGTGTTAGTAGGCATATCGGAGATAAATAGAGAAAATAAAGAGTAAATCTTATTTCCCTCAGGAGTACCTGCAAAAATATTTTTAACAGTCAAAAGAGTTTTATTTACTTTTACAGATAGTTTTCTATAGTGAAGATAGGACTAGATTAATTAAATGAGTGAAAGAGAAAATTGAAAATAATTAGTTTATAAAGTAGGCTTTTAATCCAAACTCTATTGAACACTTTCTGGAAATCAAAGCAAACTTCTCCCGTACTTTGTTTATTTTAAAAGCCATCTGTGGTATATCCTATTTTACGACGAAATTGATGGGTTGTGGATAAGCTATTACAGAATCCATTCCTCTAATTTAATCTCTTGGTCTCTGAAAATCTTTATATATACGAAATCTAAGCCCAACGAAAATCCTCCATGAAACATGTTTTGAAATATGACCAGTTAACTTTAGTCTCTTACCGTTCTTATTCTTTGTTTTCTTTCCACATGAGATTTGCTTGGTTGATCCAGCATTTCCAAGAAAATATCCTTGCTGTTTAACGAATTTTCCGATTTTGCCATAATTCACTTTAATGTGTTATTCCAGTGGGAATACATGGTACAATTGATATGAAACGGAATCTTACTGATGGGATAGTGTAATTTTATGTATTTTTTATTTTATTACTGGAAAAAATATGCTTTTGCCTATTCAATTCGTATGCTTGGAGAAAGAAAAAAAATATATTTCCCACATTATTTTGCATACCTGCAATGACACACGAATATTAATCAGTTTGGGCCAATTCAAATCTTTCTATTTATATATCAAAATTATGTATTAGAAACTTTACAAACTTATTATAATAGTTTTTATATACATAATATATTGTGTATAAGGTCTAATGGAATTAACTCCTAAATTATAAAATGAGAATCAAAGCTGATGTTTCTATAACCACCAATAATTTTATGAAATATTATTGTCAGAATCATACGCAGAATGTTTAAGAAAATCTTCATATTTTTTTCTTTAAATAAGCAGCTTAATTTCATTTAAGCAGTTGTCTACATGAACTTATTTTCATTCTTTGTTCAGAAAAATATATTTAGTTGTTATTATTGCAAACCTCCAAAATTACATCAGGGCTAGATCAAGCCCATGTCAATCTAAACTCTGATAAAATCCAACGTCGTAATAAAAAAGTCCTGTTTGGAGAGCCCCAACCAGTCATGAACATGATCGGGTGAAGTCTGATCATTACGGCACGTGTTGCAAATTGGGTAGTTCTTGTTACCGTTTGAACAAGATAAAGATCTGAGGTGACCACTAATCAGTCTGCTAAGACATGCTTGCTTTTGCCTGCTACATTGCATCAAAATAAAATATATTTTTAAGACAATGCACATTATTCTTCACTAATTGTTTTAAGAAATAAATGCTATATGTCTTCATCTGTAGTAGAAAATGAAATTAAGAAAAAAGATTTTTATAACTATACCTATACTCATAGTTAAATTAACACCTCGGACAATTGTACAGAAAATGTGTGAAAGCCAGCATCACTACAAAGGCAAAGCCTTTTTAATAAAACTATTATTTAAATAATCAATGGTGTCCTGCTCATACTTTATTGCTAGTAGGCAATCATTAACATTCCAGTGAGTGTAATTCAAGTTTCCCTTGTGAAATGAGATGGAATTAGCGCTTTGAATAATAAGCAATTTCAATGGTAATCATCAAAACGCATTTAGCATCATCAATAGATTTCTTTTATATTTCACCAATAGCACATTCGAGTGTAAAACAGTTTTCTCTCGATAATCTTCTTAAGTATTACAGTTGCTTTTATTTTTGTGATTTAAGTACTAAGCTCTCGGCATGTATATTTTGAATAACATTGAATCTGCCAAGATTGAATTATATTAAAGACAAAATTCAAAATGTCATCCCCAAAATAAAACTCAGCATGCATAATTTACTAAGAAAAAATATACCCACCATAAAATGTGTAAATGTAGCAAAGATTTACATTATACATAGCGAATGTGTTGTGCATGTTTTGGTACTATTCAGCAGATGTCAGCTTACACTCAGCTTAACGCTTCAAATGTTTCCTTATGCCCTAAGACCTAGTGAAGTTACTGATATTGATTTTGGAGGCAATGCATGGTAAGAGAGATGAAATCGGCCACCCGGGATAATACATGTAAAGT
>BPLQ01010252.1:0-34633 GCA_021605075.1 Caerostris darwini
TGGGAATGCCGTTGAGCCCAATTTGTTTTTCAAATGGAAAATTTTTTCATTCTTTTTTTAGAGTTTCCAGAAAATAAATAGCTCAGTCTTTCTTAGTGAGACAAGACAAAATTGAGGTTTGGAAAGAATTTTCTTGATAAACGTCAACAACTGTTGTGGGAAACACAGTAAATAGTTCTTTTAATCCAAAATCCTCTGTCAAAAATAATTGTCTTTCTAGCGGTTAGAGACCTGGATATTTCTCTATAACAATAAGTTTAATTATTTTTCATAAGCAGGCTGTTCATCTGCATATGCTTGCACATACATTTTGTGCAGGATCATTAACGATGTTGACATCATAATTTCAATGAACGTACGTAATGCTTACTTTTTTTTTACAAAAAAAAAAAAAAAAAAAAAAAAAAAAAAATCACTTCATCATCTAACATTTTGATTGATGCAATGAAACATTTTGAATGATACAATGAAACATTTTGATTGATACAATGAAACATTTTGAATGATACAATGAAACATTTTGATTGATGCAATGAAACACTTTGGTTGATACAATGAAGCATTTTGATTGATATAATGAAACACTTTGATTGATACAAAGAAACACTTTGATTGATGTAATGAAGCATTTTGATTGATGCAATGAAACATTTTGATTGATGCAATGAAACACTTTGGTTGATACAATGAAGCATTTTGATTGATATAATGAAACACTTTGATTGATACAAAGAAACACTTTGATTGATGCAATGAAGCATTTTGATTGATACAATTAAACATTTTGATTTATACATTGAAAAAATCGTACCAAATAGGATGGACACTATTCTAGAGGTGAATGGAAAATAATTATTCAAAATTTTTTATTTTCATTTAATGTTAGATAATTGTAAGGAATCTATTTGATAAACGACAACTACACGAACAAAGACAGTAGCTAATGATTTTATTAGAAAACTTTTGTGAAAATAAACACAATTCCAGCTGTTAAAACGCAAATACCTTACCATTCAATCCACAAAGCCGTGAACAAACATTTTATATAAATGCATTGTTTTAATGCTAGAATTATGAATTATATATTTTCGTATAATAAAAAGCTTTGCACTTTCTGTGATTAGGTTTACTTTGACAATTAAACATGGAATTAAAGATAGAGGTGGGTTACGATGTAAGATATTTAAAAGTTTTACATTTGCCAGTCAATGTTAGGTTAGACTTCTATTTTTGAGTATATTTATTTTAACACAGTTCCTATAAAAAATAATTTTCTAAAATTTCAATAACTGATTTTTATATTATTTACAGTGCTTATTCAAGAAAAGGAAATCCAATTATTCTGTCACGGGAGATTTTTTCACAAAGGAATTATATATTTAATTGAATTAATTGGATTTTGTTAACAAATATCAATTTAAATTATAAATTTGTAAAAATCAAGTTTTTTATTCGAGTCAATAATAAATTAACAATAGGTATAACTTAAAAGTTATAAGCTTTTGTTTATTTATTGTTTTTATTTATTAGTTCTGTTTTCATGATTATTGTTTAATCCACTTCTTCTTATTCATTGAGCAACAGCCCCTTGGTGGTCCAAAGCCTTCTAACTTTTTACTGGGTGGGGTTGTCAGCCCTACGCCCAACTCTCTTACAGTCTTATTAAGTCGGAAACTACGGCTTAAAGTGGATTGAGAACCATTACAAACATCCATGGCACCATTGATCCGAATTCTGTGGCATCGAGAGCCCGGCCTAATCGACTAGTTTACTCTATTAATTAAATTATTACCTTTTGCGAACTCATATAAAAAGGCCTTCTTGCTTATTAATATACTGTTTGTTGTTGTTGTTTCTTATCCCACTTGGCTGGCCAAGCCCACGAGCCCATATGGACTCATGATTGAAGGGGAAGGAAGCAGCTTCTGTTGTGATGGAGCACCCGTAGGTAGAAGCCTGACTTTTGCTCCGTGACGCTCTTACAGTCATAGGAGACTGGGACCTACGGCTTAAAGTGGATTCCGAACCACTACAAACATCCATGGCACCGCCGGGATTCGAACCCGAAACCTGTGGCACCGAGCGCCAGAGCTCTAGACACTCGGCCATTCAGGTCCCAAATTTGCCAACGGCACGCGGTGTTCCCAGGTGGTCACCCACCCAAGTACTGACCGCGCCCAATGATGCTTGACTTCGGTGATCTAACGAGAACCGGTATATTCAGCATGGTACGGCCGTTGGCTCATTAATATACTAAATTCCTATTGTGTGAAATTTGTGATAAAACTGTACGAGATGGAATATTTTCATTATTTTTCTTTTAATAAGCATCGAAAAAAATATAAGAAATATTTCTGACCCCAGAAAAATTTTTTTCATCATTGATCTCTCCTTTCGAAATCATCCCAGGTATTTAAATTACTCAAAACTGTAATTTTGCAAAAACCAATTTCCAAAATAGAATATCTTAAAATTAATTGGTAAATCTTAATAACTCGTTTTGACGAATAAGGTAATTTTTAATCAGTGAATACAAAGAGTAATTTGAGAGATATGAGCAAAACATATAGCATACAATCACTTTTAATACCACTTTTTTGATTAAAGTCCAATAAATAAATGATTAAATAAATAAATAATTCCTTTCTGGAAAAGTATCATGATTAACGTGTCACCATGACGAATCGAGTTAATCATGCTAGTCTTTCGTCAATCTTTTCAACTATTTCCTCAACATTTCCATGAACTACAAATTTTTTTTTGTAGCAATAGAGGTGCTAAAATCTGCTTTATTCAATTCCTTCTATTAGCTCACACTCTCCCTATATATATATATCTTGTTCAAATTTTCAATCGTTAATAAAATACTTTTTATTCATCCACTCAAGTTCAAGTAAATTTTTTTTGAACTCGTAGTGGATGACACTTGATGTTAATACACTTTTTTCAAATATTAATCCAGTAATTAAATTTAATTAATTTATTTTATTTTTTTTAGATTTAAGTTGCATGTATCTAGCAATAGATGGCCCCAGATAAACTTAAAAAAATGAATGAAAATTATTTATAAAGGACTTTTTGTAATAGAGTAAAAAAAAATTAGGAATTGACTTTTTTTTATATTACTTGTTTTATATTCTAAGTTAAAAAAAAAAAAGGAAATCTGAAAATATATATAAAACAAGTTTCCAGGTAAGTTTTCTGAACAAACTCGTTTAAAGTAGCACAGAAGTCTGCATTCGACCAGGAATCTACAAAAATGAAGAAAATCTTTGCATAGAAGATAACGAACAATGTACAGAGTGTCAATAAAATCTTCAAAAATGTATTACAAAAGCAAATGAAGAGACAGATAAATGAACAATATTATAAAGTAAGATGCATATATTTGTTTTTATGTCTCATTTAACATTAATTTAATTTAATATCTATGGACACTAGATCAAGATAACGCACGTCGATTTCTTGTCATGCTCGCTATAGTCTCATCAATGGTGGCAATACCATCCTCTCCAGCGTTCGATACATTATGCAGTAGAAGTCTTTAAGTCGAAAACCTGCACAACTCGACAAAATTTTTGGTTCCCTTCCCTTAATGCCCCAAAATCCCCATTACTCGAAATTTCAACCCTCTATAAGTCGAAATAATTAGTCAATCCCCACAAGCCATTTTGGTATATATTTTCCCTCCGTAACTCGAAAAAAAAATTGGACCTCTGTATCTCGAACATTAGCAATGTTTGTTTTTACAACCTTTTTTACAACTCGATCATTTGAAACCAATTACCCCTATAGCTCGAAGAAAAATAAGTTACCGACTTTAAGGATTTGCCGACAATGCACGTCATTGCTTCTTAGAAGACAATGCATGAGTATACAGTAAATAGAATAACCAATTCTATGAAATAGCAACTCGGAAGAATAAGAATTTTCTGCTCTTTATAGCTTAGATAATGCTACAGATAGAGAACGATCGAATTGTCTAAGGCAAACAAAAATTAAAAAATAAAATAAATAAATAATAATAACTGACTTTTTTAATACATAATATTTTTAATTTTAAGGTTGTTTCGGAATTATTTTGATTTTTTATTGTAGTACATAATATAATTTTTAAGTTGCAAATAAACATGCTTATTACCTCCGTAATTTGAATTTTTATTTATTTTACCTCTCTAACTCAAAATAAGTTAGAAAGAATCTAAACCTCTACGAGTCGAATATTTCCTTACAAAGTCCGCTCAAGTCGAAATCCTCCATAAGTCGAAAACTCTGTAACTCGAATTATTTGGCGTCTCCCTTGAAGTTCGACTTACAGAGGTTCTACTGTATCTTTAACATAATACTGGATACCTTGTGCATCAGATATCATTCCTCATTTGATATCACTGCACCAGATATTACGGGGTTATATCGTGTATCAAACAAAGTATGGGGCATGACATATCTAAAACAGAGGATGGCATTACCACCATTAATGAAGTTATAGCTTTTGAATTTTGTGCTTTAAAAATTCAGCAATTTATATTAGCGTTAACAAATCATTGTTAAGTTCAGAAATCTGTTTTGATCAGATAATTTTGTGTAGATGTTTTACTGAGGAAACTACTGTTTTACTCGTGAAATATTTTTTGTGTTGTCCATATATTGGATTAAAATCATTCGTTTGAGAATTATAAGTACCATGTTTCTACATTTAGAATTTAAATGATAGAAATTTTCATACATAATATAAGAATAAAACTAAAAAAATATTAAATAAAGAAGTCGCTTAAAGTTTCCAGTGTCTTTTACTGTTAAAACAGCTAAGGTGGATTACCATCGTATATTAAAATCTTACGCCAGCGAATCGAAAGTCTGATTTTCGCAGGCTTCCGAATGATTAACGTTCAACCATGCAAGATTTCACCACCTGGTGGAAACCTATTTTGACGTTTAGTAGATGGTGAATACTTTGTGGCTCAGTTTTTATCATGATTTCGACCAAGTTAATAATCATTAACTTTCATCACAAATAAATTTGCCCGACTCGAGGCTCAATGGCCATGTGCGCCGCTGGTGATTTTTTAGATATGGGGTTCAATCCGCTAGTGGCTGTGTTGTAGATATTGTTCCAAAACGCAAGGAAATTCGAAGCCGTTTGGGATGTTCAGTGAGTTCCTCGTGAGTCGGCCTACCTGGTGAGAGTTTTCTCCCACACGATAAGCAAATGCTGCGTAGTTCCCCCTAAATATCCTCCCGGAAGGCATGGTTATCCTTCTTGAGCGACACGGAGCCAAGTCGGACTTCTATCTACGGGTACTCCATCATAACAGAAGCTGCTCTTTTCCCTCCATCTATAAGTAGGCTAATCATGGCCGGACACTGAGGATTAGACATAACAATAACAACAAATAAGGAATAGTGTAAAGGAATAAAGTTATGCTTAAATCTTTGAATTTTTATATTTTCTCAAATATAGCATAATATTTCCGATCCCGATTGAATGGGAAGTAAACATCCGGTTTAAATGTGGACACAGAAGAATCGATTATTTGTAAGAGCTGCTAGTTAGATATATGGGCACAAAGCAGTTTTGACAAAAAAAAAAAAAAGTTTAATAGTTATAGAGGAATTT
Source organism: Caerostris darwini (assembly GCA_021605075.1). Taxonomy (NCBI): domain Eukaryota; kingdom Metazoa; phylum Arthropoda; class Arachnida; order Araneae; family Araneidae; genus Caerostris; species Caerostris darwini. The sequence goes on from BPLQ01010252.1 coordinate 5,618, forward strand.
TTTTTCCACTTTTTCTGGATGTAATTTTATTTGTAATTTCTGGATGTAATGTAATTTTTCTGGATTATAGTGGAGTTTAAAATTTTAATTATTAAAAATAAAAATTAATTTTATTGTAATTTTAACCCTCCAGAAAATAACCTTTATGTCCTATTACGCCCCCTTGCCAATTTTCCACGCAATCGGGGGTTGAACTATAGCTACTTGCATAAATACGCTTTTAGTAATTTCTTTAACTTTAGATATGCCATAAAGCAGATATTTTTTTCTTCTTTTTTTCATGTAAAACATGAGAGAAAATGTTCAGATTATTTTGATGAAATCATTAACAGCGAATCACTGAAGCAAGAATGTGTCGGAAGGGGATTCTTGCAGTTGATGAACATTAATTGAAAGAATAATGCGATTACTGGTCATCTGATTAATTTTGTTTCTGCTAGTTTCTTTACTATCTTTTGATGATAATAGTTGCCATTATCTATTTTTTTATTTCTATGCTTTATATTTAGATATTTATTTATTTATATATTTCTTTAACACAATAGAATTATTTATATATTTCTTTAACAGACAATTTCAATTAAATCTAGCATTGTTGCTCTTAAAAATGTATGAGATGGTAAACATAAACATTACCTACACCTGTAATCACTAACAGAAAATGCTATTTACGAATGCTAGACTAATCGATCAAAATCTTTCGTTACAATAGCGGCAGATCTAGGCGATACAATATTATGCAGGGTATACTAGTGTACCCAAAAAGTAAGACCAATTATTTTGTTTTCAAAAATTCTTTATTTCATCGCCTTCAAAGTAATCCATCCGGTCACAATGCACTTATGCCAACTTTTTTTTCCAATCCTCAGTGCATGCTAAAAAGTCTGCGGTTTTTTGAGTTTCGCGAATAGCCAGAAGTCGCACGTTGTGAATACGGTGGTTGCTGAACGATATGGATATCATTTTTGGCGAAAGGGTCACGAAGAATCAATGCAGTGTGAGCTGGCGCATTCAGTGTTTTTCGGTACCAATCGAGATTTGAAGCGTTTGAGGCACAAAATGGAATTGACCGATCCTTTTGAAATTCCAACACCAGCAGCAATGTCTCTAATTGTAAATAGAGAATTTGCAAGCACCAAGCACCATTTGCAAGCACGTGAGATTCGCCGGTTGAGGTTGATGGTCGATCAGAGAGCTGTTCGTCTTCAATGCGTTCTCTGTCTTCTTTGAACTGTTTATACCACTTCTAAACATGTCTTTCCGATATAGGAATGCTCACCGAATGCCTTCTGCAACATTCTGTACGTTTCCGCAAACAAAATTGAATACGAATTCTTTGCTCAATTAATTCAGACATTCCGAAATTCGCCGGAATCACTATTAGCGTCTCACAAAGCCAAGCGTAACTCAAACACTAATGCATATTTTGACGTAAAATTTCACACAGATATCAAGGATAGTGCCAGCAACCAAAAAAAAGAAAAACAAATTGAAATACCATAAGCCCCGGGAATTTTAAATTGAAAATTTTTCTATCTTTTTGGACACAGTAGTATACCACATTGGGAGCTCAACGCTGCATTGTACCATAATTTTGAATTATAATTTCCAAAAGTCTGGGGAATTCATACTACCCTCTCCTCCTTCTCGAACTAAATAACATTTCGTCCTACAGATTTACTATGTTATGCCACTTTCAATCTTAGATTCGTACAAAAACTCTCAGATACATCGCAATGTTTTGTAAGAGTAATCGGAGACTTCTAAATGATTATTGTTTTACTTATTTGTGCAAATGATTAGCGTAGTTTTCTGTAAAATAATGAATGATTCTTTACTTTTTTTATTTTTCGTGAAGGCGATTAACATTTTATGAATGAAATCTACTTAATTTTTTACTTAGTCGTGCGACCGATTAGCATTACAACTTTTTGTAAAACTAATGTTTCCAAAATGATTACTGTTTACTTCTTGTGAAATCAATGAGCATTATATCGTTCTTTAAATGTTTTCAACGGTTCTTAAATGATTACTTTTTATTTCTCGAAGTTCCTGGACAGTATCGTATCCTTCTAAACGTGAATACCCTATTATACTATACGGGACAAAATTAAGTCATCGTATATTAGTAAATTATTATCTAAAGCCAAAGGAAAAATATGGGAGACAATCGGGGATGGCTGTAAAAAAATTGAGTGGAAAAACTCGCAAAGAGGCTGTTGCTAATTTTAGATTAAGGACTGGAAAGGATTACCTGGCCGAACATCTGGCCAAAATAGGGATTGTGAATTCGGATATATGTGTTTGATGTGAGATAGAGAAAATGAATAAGGCCCATCTACTTGTTGGCTCGGGACTGGACACTAACTTACTACAGAGTGTTGATTTGTGTATTTTTTACTGGAGGACCAGAGAAAACATGTCCTAATCACACGGATTGTGATTATGGTGCTTCTAGCTTTTTTAATTTTCATCTTTAGGACGTTTAACTTGTTTTTAAGGCCTTTTGGCCGTTTTTGTTAAGAATGCCTTTTTGTCTGTAATGGTCTTTTTCCTTTATTTAATTCCTTAATTTTTTTTCCTTTATTTATTTCCTTAATTTTAATTGTTTATATGTTGCTTTTGTGCCTGCGGTAATTGGCCAAATTTGTACGGATTGATTTCCAGTAAAGACATAGGTAATAACCACAACAGCTTTTTATTTCTCGTGCAGGCTATAAGCAAGCAATCTTTCTTTAAATGTTATCGTTCCTGAATGATTACCTTTTACGTCTCATGCAAGCAATACGCATTATATCATTGTTTAATCGTTATCAGCCATTCCTAAATAATTTCTCTTTACTCATCGTGCAAGCAATAAGCAGTACATCGTTTTTTAAATGCTATCAAAGGCTTCTAAATGGTTACTCTTTTTCTCGTGCAGGCGATTGACATGACATCGTTCAATGAAGGATGATCGATGATTCTTACGTATTCTTTTAGTTATTAGAGAGTTTTTGCATACCGTACGTTAGTTACCGTAGGACGTCCGTTAGCTTTTTCTCTAGCGCGCATGCTCATAGGAAACTGAGCATGCGCATTAGGGAGAAAAAGCTAACGGACGTCCTACGGTAACTAACGTACGGTATTCAAAAACTCTCTATTCATGTATATCTAGAGTAGAGACTAAGGTATGCTCCTTTAGCTGGAAATCTATTTGATGCAATATTTTTTAACCAAATCTTGAACCTTCGATTTGTTTCAACGGATATTACTTTATATGCAAGTATACCTTATTTAGAATACACATATTATTAAATATGTTTAAATGCATTTTGATATAAGTGTAATTTTTTTTTATGTAGAATTTTCGGGAAATGTTTTCCGTGGTATCCCCAAAGGAAAACATTTAGAGTTATTTAATGATAGTTATGAATTAAAAGTTTAGAGTCAATTAAAAGTTATTCGCACAATAATTATAAATAAGTAATATAAAGAAAAATAATATTTATTACTATTTAGCACACATTTACTTCAGTAAAAAAATAGTAGAATTAAAGACATCAAAATTTACTTTGCAGAAACTTCCCAAGAGTAGATGAAGTTGGCCAATTATAGTTTTTGCATTTAGAATTGAAACTATTTAACGAAATATCCATTAACATGTAAATAAACGAATCACTGCGGTTTAGCATTGCAGTGCAGTGCTTGCGAATGTTATTTGCGAATATTCAATATGTCCCCACAAACATACCTCAGGATGGTTCTTCGTGAAATAGATGGCTTTTGAAATCTTTTCAATTCCACATTTGACATTCGCATTTGTGCGCTCTCATAAAAAAAAAAGAAGAAAAATTCAATATTTTTGGCGTTTTTCACCCGACAACAGTAAGCCACGAATAAAAAAACGTGTGTTCCACTTCGCCATAGATCACTCGGTCCTTCTTTTAGGGAAGCGAAATTGAACTGGCAGACACTCAGGCATTCATATCACCGTTCCTTTGATGCAGATATTCCAAGGACATGCTGCCTATGGGAGAACAGGAACTCTTTTTGATTCAGGTTTTCTTTTTTCTTGATTGAAAGAGGAGATTCAAAGAGCGAACATATCTGTCTTATTTCGGTATTTATAGCACACGTTCACAGGACGGGTCTTCTCATCGAGATCACATACCGGGTGGAATAAATGCCATATCATATGTAGACAATAATCACCGTGAAAGAATTTAATTTCTGAATTTTTGGCTGTTCCATTCCGTTGTGATTAGTGATGGCCTGTTCGAAACGTTTCCTTTACTTTTGCTAGTTATCATCTGTTTGTGAGAGAAAAAGAGAACATTGTTATTAGTTTTATATACATTGAAATATCTTTATGAATAAAGCTTCCGAGTTGTAATGTGCGGAACCGGCGTGCAGTAGGTCTTATGTTTGAATCCGCTGATGGTGTCACTCCTTTAAAAGATGAGGACACTCATTAGTGATTGTTGTTGTTGTCGTATCCCTCCTGAATAGAAGAAATGGGGGCAGCTTCTGTTGTGATGGAGCAGCTGTAGGTAGAAGTCTGATTTCTGCTCTGTGTCGCTGAAGAAGAAGGACAGTGCATTTCCGGGAACTCTTTTAGTAGGAACTACCCCGCATTTACGTATCTCGGAAGAAAACTAGGCAGAAAACTGGGAAAAACTCTCACCACGAAGTACGACTCCTGAGGCAAGATGCTGAGCTTCATAAATGCCACCGAGAATCCTCGTTTGTTTAACAATATTTATGACAAAGCCGCCAGTGAATTGAACTTACCCCTAATGCTCACCAGCGGCGCACGTTGTCTCTGAGCCACGAATCAGGCATATTGGTGATTGTAGCAAAGCGTATAGGCACTCTACATTGGTAGCGTAGTGTCTGTCCTAAACCGAACGTTCAACCACACACAACTTAAAATTTTAAATATAAATTTTATTGTACAACATGAATGACACATGTACGTTATTTACACACACAAACAAAATAACAGCAGCATCCTCTACATAGAGCCATGGCACGACCGCCATAAGCACTAACAGGAACGAATTAGTCTCTCTCTTTGGTCCACACCCAAAATGAGACGCTCTGCACTGGTTCTACGGGGTAATCTGTCTAACAGCAAGGGAGTCTGACGTCAACAGTTGCTCGGCTACAAAAGCTCGCTAGAAACGTCTGTAAGCATTTCGGCAATAACTCATGTCTTAATTCATATGCATGTTAGCGCTTCGCCAGTCAGTACAATAAAAATGCTATCTGGTGAGAGTTTTCTGGGTTTCTCTCATACGACATGCAAATGTGGAACAGTAACCCTTCTCCTCTCATTATTTGTCAATGGGCTGTTCATGAAATACATTCATATCTGTGTAGCTCACTGTTACTCAACAAAAAATATGACTGGTGGGATATGCTATTGTGAAAAAAAATCATAATCATTTATCATAAAAATAAATACTAAATTGTCAGTGTTCAGTACTATACAACAATATTGTAGCATAAAATATGAATTATTATTTAAATCCATTGAAAATATCTTCAGGCAGAATATATTTTTTAACGAATATAAACGAAAACAAAAAATCTAAAATAAATTATTCTAATTAAATTACTATCTAATATATAAAATAGTCACTTTCAAACAAATAGCGAATTCTTACTAATATTCCAATAAAAAGTAAAACAAACAAAAAAATTTAACAAAAATCTGTAAGTTGAACTAATAAAAATTTCACAAAATTTGAATTAAAATATTAAATTTTTCTAATTGCATAATGAATTTTATTACAAAGTTAAAATTTAGTACAACTAATTATAATATATGAATAAAAAAATTAGAAATTACATGAAAACTCTTGTAAGATTTTTCAAGATTTTTCTTGTAAGATTTTGATTAAAATTCTTGTCGAAATACAATAAAAATAATATTATTGACAAAATTGTAAAATTATTTTGAAGAATTAAAAACAAATTTTAAGTTGTTACATTTAGTTTTATCAATACACTATAAAACATTGTATGGCTGTATATTTACACCTTTATAAACATCATACATACATTAACATAGTTTAATTTTAGTGCAATAATACTTGATTTACTCTACCTCATTTTACGCGTGCTCATATATACAAATATATTTTTTTCATTTAGCAACACTGTCATTTACTATCTTCCTTGATTCTCTTGTTTGATTTTTCTTATAATTTACTGCTATTGCTTTGACTTTATTGATCAAATAGTGTTACCATAGCAACCACATCATAATTCAATTCATTTATCTGTTCTACGAGTGCGGAATCATTAAAGGGAAATTGTAATTCGCGGTGAGTGTCCATGTTTTCTTTATTCTCGGCCATTGCTCTATTTTTTTTTTTATCAGCAATTTTTTTATTAACCTCTTCTTTCCGATTTGTTTTTTAACTTTGGCTTATAAATTTCATTTATGTTATTCTGGTGTGTTGATTGTTGATAAGTCTTTAACGTAGTCGATATTTTCTATAATATCGATCGTTTAAATATTTTTAAATAAATTATTCTAAAAAAATTACAATATTAATAATTATTATAATTATAAATTATTACAAGTAAATTATTATAATTAAATTCGAATTTAATATTTTTTAATTGTAAATTTTTTTATGTGAGTAATTCCAATAGAAAATTTTTCATAACTGTGAATTTCAATTGTAAATTTTTCATGAGGGTAATTTTCAATTGTAATTTTCTTCATGAAGGTAATTTTCAATTGTAAATTTTTCATGAGGGTAATTTTCAATTGTAATTTTCTTCATGAAGGTAATTTTCAATTGTAAATTTTTTCATGAGGTTAGTTATCACTAAAATTTTACATGAAGATAATTTTTATGAGGGTCATTTTTATCTGTAAATTATTTCATGTGAGAAATTTTCAATTCTACATTTTTTTTATGAGAGCAATTTTTAATTGTGAAATTTTTCATGAGAATAATTTTCAATTGAAATTTTTAAGAGTGTAATTTTTATTTGTAAATTCTTTTCATGAGAATAATTTTGAATTGTAATTTTTTTATGAAGACAATTTTCAATTGTAAATTTTTTTTTAAAGGCAATTTTTAATTATAATTTTTCATGAGGGTAAAAGAGGTAAATAAAGAAGACGGAAAATTGTGTAAGGAAAATGGACTGTCTTTAAAATAATTGCTGAATATTTCAAGAGTCTGAAAATTGCAAAAGAGACAAATACCAAATGGATTGGTGTATAAAGAGCTGCGAATTTATTAAGTACTTATTTTCTAAATTCGTATTTTTATTAGTCTTGCTCTCAAATGAAACATTTATATACATTTATCTACAAATTTGTATTTGGTGGAATTTTGACAAATCCACCTGTCTTGTAAATTCGAGGTAGAACTGTACTTGAATGGGAAATTAATTAAAATATTTTTCACATATTTATTCAAACAACCAACCTCCCAAATCTACATTTGTACAAATTGCATCACTACATCAACACCAAAATCTACATCACAACTTTAGAGCACAATAATATTCAAAATTCCAATGGAAATGAAGTTCACATAGAAAATTACTCAAAATTACTCTCATGAAAAAAATTACAAATAAAAATTACACTCATAAAAATTTCAACTGAAAATTATGCTGATGAAAAGTATCACAATTGAATAACTGAATAACCTCGAGGTAATAACCTCTGAATAACCTCGAATAACCTTATTTCATAAAAATGAATAACTGAAAATTACACACTCGAAATAATTTACAAATAAGAATTACCTTCATAAAAGTAATCTTCATGTAAAATTTTGCGATTGATAATTACCCTCACGCAAAATGTTACAACTAATAATTACCTTCATGAAAAAATTTAAAATTTAAAATTACTCTCGTGAAATATTTCCCAATTGAAAATTACCCTCATAAAAAAATTTACAAATGAAATTTACTCTCGTGAAAAATGTCGCATTTGAAAATTACCCTCATAAAAAATTATCTTCATGTAAAATTTTATAATTAATAATATTCCTCCTGAAAAAATTTACAATTGAAAATTACTCTCGTGAAAAATTTCCCAATTGAAAATTACCCTCATAAAAAATTTACTCTCGTGAAAAATGTCGTAATTGAAAATTACCCTCATAAAAAATTATCTTCATGTAAAATTTTATAATTGATAATTATCCTCTTGAAAAATTTACAAATGAAAATTATTCTGATAAAAAAATTTAAATTGGAAAAATACCAAATCTTAATTTAAATAAATACTAAATCATTTTTTTAATCAGAATAACTTATTATTATAATTTAATATTTATTGTATTTATTAATATAATAATTTATTTAGAAATATTTAAATTTTTACAAAATTTTCATTTGACAGCAACAGACAAAATAAATATGGAGACAGCTCTGATGGTACAGATTGACAGAATCTTTTCAATGTTGACTTTTCATTTGCGTTTCTGTCTTCTCTAAAGAATTCAATATCTTCACGTTTTTACTCGACAACAGAAAACCCTGGGAACTTCATTTCTGAACTTCAGCTTGGCTGTAAATCACTCGTTCCTTCTCTTAAGGAACTGGCAGATATTCAAGTATTCATATACCATTTCTTTGGCGTCTCTGCCCTTTTCATGTATGTATTGGAGTAGATGTACGAAAAATAGGAATTCTTTTGAATTAACTCCTTCTTTTTTTTCTTGGTTTAAAAATAGATGCATGAAACAGATATTGAGAATATTTTTTTCTTATCTTCATTTTGTAACTCATAGTCAAAGGAGGAGTCCATAGTCGGATTTGTTTTACTGGTTCCCGACTTTTCTAACTCCAAAGTTCTGATTCTTTTCTGTAATTTTGTTTGATATGATTTTTCCGATGTATTGAAAAAAAAATTTGTGAAATAAATTCAATAACTTTAATTGAATTCATTTATCTATAAAAACAGTTTTTTCATAACGGTATTTTTTACAACTTTAAAGATGAAGTATTGATACTTACTTAAAAGATATTCTTATGTTCAAAAATTTGATTATAAAAAAATGCATATATTCCATAAAAGTAATAGTATCAAAGTAACATGCACCAAATAAAAGCTTAGTTAATAGCTTAAGGCAAGAAAAAGAAAATTATGCATTTTAAGCACAAAGATGCTGTATTTCTATACATTAAATATTATTTTTTAATAATACAATAGCTTCTGTAAGACCTCCTTTCATTATTCGTCCAAGATAGCTTTTTATAAGCCTTAGTGCTTAGATAAGTCTCTCACCCTTACCTGGTTTACTTGCTAAATCAACAACTGTTTTTGCTTTCTGTTGTATTATTCAAGGACACGATTGATTTGCCTTGTTAACATTTAATTTTTAAAATTTCTTGAATTATGGAAAAATAAAAATGATTTTTATAAAAGAATTGGACTTTTAAACCAACATCAGACTCCGACTCTCCACGTCACCTGTTTAAAGTACTTGCTTCTGTGTTTTTTCTTCAAGTTTATTTTGGCCCTTCCTGTAAAGTTAATATTTTTTGTAAAAAAAATTATTTCTCTCTATGTAGTATTATTTTATTTTAATGGATCTTGCTACAACTATATTAATAAATAGAATACTTAAACGGATAATGTTTCAGTTAAAAGTTAATGTTAGATTGTGATTCGAGTTTCTTTGAATGAATCGAGAATCGGTGTCATGATCGGTTTAAAAATCCGACTACTGACTCTTTCATAAAAGTACTTTCTATTTTTCCATAATTCAAGGAATTATGAAAACTAAATGTCAAAGGGGAAATTCAATTTTATCCTTCAATAATACAACTAAATGCAAAAATAATTATTGCCTTGGCAGTATAACAAGTGTTGAGGGACTTCTCTCAGCACTGAGGCTTATAAGAAGCTATCTTGAATCCACAATGAAAGAAGGTCTTATAGAAGCTATTTTATTATTAAGAAAAATAAGATTTAATATGCTACAAATCTAGAGCATCTTTGTTGTTGTTTAATATCCCACTTGGTAGACACTAACCAAGGCCAAGAACTCTTGTGTTCTCCTGGAAGGAGAGAATGTTCGTTGGTTGGTTTGTCGCTCTACGGTCATCTTGTGCACAGGTCAGGCTAAACAGACCGGGACCTACAGTTTAAAGTGGATTCCGAACCAATCACAAACATCCATGGAACCGCCGGGACTCGAACCCGAAGCCTGTGGTACCGAGCGCCAGAGCGCTAGCCTCTCGGCCATTCAGGCCCCTGGAAGGAGAGAAAGAGGTGGGCAGCTTCTGTTGTGATGAAGCACCCGTAAATAAAAGTTTGTCCTGGCTCCTTGTCGCTGAAGAAGGGCTCAGACAGTCCGAATAACGAGGCAAGATGCTGAACATCACAAACGCCATCGAGTCTCTTCGTTTTTTGAAACAGTGTTTTCAACAAAGCCGCCAGCGGATGGAACCTCAGCCCTAATACTCACCATCGGAGCACGTTGCTCTGAGCCAAGAGTCGGGCGAGCATATTTGTGATTAATACATATAATTTTCTTTTACTGGTCTTAAAATATTTTATAATATTTTGATATATATTTTATAATACCTTGGTATATATATTGATTTGATAACGTTATTTTTATAGGATATATGGAGTTGTTCTAAGTTGGTTCTAAGAATGACTTTAAAGTGCAAATGCCCCACCTTTAAAACTGTGAATAATATTTTTGTTCAAGCACCAACTGTTTTTACAGACATATGAGTTCAATCATTGGCAATGAATTCAATCATAAGACAATCAGACAGTCATTGCATTTATTTCTCAAATACTTCTAAATTTAAAGATTATAGTTCAATAAATTGCTTAAAGTGTCTGGAGTCATTACAAAAAAAATGTTAACTCAGGAGGCTCGATTTTTTTGTTGAGTTCCCATCCCTGTTTTCAAGGAATGTTGACCGTTATCCGAATTCAAACATGATATTCCAATAAAAATGTACAGGAAAATAACTGATCATGCCCCAGATGTGTCCTCAAGAATCAATTGTCTTTTAAGTTCGCGCCTTTCATAAGATAAAATATACATGCCTTATATTTGAGACCATTGAGAAATTCTTTTATATCTAACGATCACGGTTCATAAAATTACTTAAAGAGTCAGGAGTTGGGAATCAGTACAAAAAAGTTTGACTCAAGAGGTTAAATTTTTCTGGCTGATTTCCCACCTCTATATTCAAGAAATGTCGCGTGTTATCCTCATTCAAACAACATATTTCAATACAAATATACAGGAAAACCACTGTTCAGGCCCCAGATGTGTCCTCAAGTGTCAATTCGCATCTTTCAAAAGATAAAATATACCCTTTTTACATTTGAGACCAGATGCCACAAAGACATCTTCAATCCCCTGACTTTCTCTGCAATTTGTGGACCACCCGCCCTTTCTTGCAGGAGAACCAAATTGAACTGGAAGACACTCAGGTGTTCATATATATCCCAGCTCTTTTGCGTCCATATCTTTTATGCAGATATTGGAATGGATGCCCAAAAAAACAAAAACAAAAGAAAATGTGTTTGATTCGTATTTCTTGCTTTCTTTTTTTTTACTTGGTTTAGAATCACATGCATAGAGAGTTTAGAAAGCATAGCCGTCTTATTTCCATTTCTATATTAACGTGTCTTTTTCCCTTATCTTTAAGATAACATTTGGAATGGAATAAAAGTTTCAGGCCCGGTAAGTATTATTTGGAAAACAAAGGATTTTTTTTCCTACTTGTATTGCGTCTTCTCGATGATTGGTAATGGCACGTATGAAACCTTTGTTTGTATTATGTCTGAGAGGGAAGAAAATAGTTATGAATTTTTCATATAGGGATATAAATATCTCATGCCACGGAAAGGTATATTGTCTGTACTGGGATAAGAAATACAAACCATCTGCACGTTAAATAAAGGTATTGTAAAATTTAAAAAGCATTAGACAAAACGGTCGTTATGAAAACAATGCATCATAGAATATACTTTTTTTTTGGGGATGGGTAAATTTCAGAAGTTTGATGTAAAATATTTTTTTCTGATTCATATAGGATCCAGACTAAATATAGCAGTTAAAAGTCGTGACACTACAAACAGTGAAATATCTTTTTTGTCGTTCGTTTATTTAATTGCAGTACTGATTATCAAGACACAGTAAAAAATAAGACATAAATCTCGAATTCAGAACTTTTATCGTACAGTAGTGTAGTATTTTTCCCACGGAAAAAGTTCTGGAACTTATTTTCCAGGAGAGAGGAATTCTTTGACAAGTACATAATAACAACCTGTCACTCAAATCTGACAGAAGATAATCGGTGTCATGGATAATAAAATCTCATGAAATTAGCGATTGTCAGTTCGTCCGTCACAAGTAGAAGCAATTACAGATGGGATGTGGACTACATCATGAGTTGTTGCATCGTGAAGGGAGATAAATTATGAGCTGAGAAAATGTCTACCCCAACGAGAAGTAAGGGAAGCTGACCCCCCTACCTCTTGACGGATTTTTTTTATAAAAGAAGATTTTAGGAGAAGGTGGAAAAAGAGAGTTCTGAGACGAATCGACCAGAAGTGTTATTTTTTTCTTTTGAAATTGACTGGACTTTTTCTTCTTGAAAGTGACTGAACAGGACGGAGTTTCCGCTTATTTCTAAGGTGAGCCCCTAGTGATTTCGTATATCACGTCGTATGATAATTAAGGTTTGCTGCAAACCGCTATTGTAAACTACGTGTTTTGAGATTCGACGCAGACTCGAGAACTCTGAAAATCTCCGACCTTATAGTGCACTGTATTTGTGATTTAATCGTGCACTTGTGATCAAATTTATATTTTTAATTTAACCCAGAGTTCTATATATATATATATCGTGCTCGTAAATAAAAATAAAGTTTTCCCATGATCCTGAAAGTGGCCTTCTTCTTGAAGCCGTTATAGTATAGGCTTATCATCTAGTATATGTAGTAATAAAATAGAGAGCTTCCCACAATTCGTTAGGAACAGAAGGTTGGAATACACATCTCCAGTTCTTTTTATATTAGAGTTGGTGCCTTATCGCCTCTTGGCTTCTTTTTCCTGCTCATATTTATTTAAAAAACGTAAATATGTTGCGAAGCGCTTCTAAAAATTCCAAGAAATTCTTCTTCTCAATTCTAATTTATTTAATAATATCCTGACTAAATATAAATAGACACAAAAATGTTATTTTGTTCATAACTATTATCATTTTGCATGTAACATAATAAAACATTACAGTAAGTTCGTATAAATGAATATTTTACTTTTTTAATTAATTTGGCGAGATAATATTACACAACAAAAAAAGTTATTAATGCAATATAAATGCCAAATATTTAAAAAAAAAATTAAATTTATATTTATTGACAGTAGAAAAAAAAATGGATCCTTTCTTTTGAAAATCGTTTAATGATAATAGTCCTTTTTCTCCTTTTGCGACAACAGTAAAGACTATTGCCAAAAATCGCCAAGCTGTCATAGCGTATGTTAAACTAAAGTAAAAGTCATGTGAGATGTATGATCACGTAAGGATTATGTTTTGCTCAAAGTGGCAATCACGATGTACTATTATATTGTACTATGCCGTCACGATGCCCTATATGTACGTTGTACTTCTATTATTACGCCCTATTATATTATTCCTCTATGATTTTAACTTGCTTTACACCCTTTTTTTCCGTCCCTCTCCCAATAAACCAAGATTTTCAAAATCGTTTGTTTGATATAATTTTTATATTCAAGGCCTGATTGACCGAGTGGCTAGAGAACAGGTGCTCGGTACCACAAGTTTCTGGTTCGAATCCCGGTGGTGCCATGGACGTTTGCAGTGGTTCGGAATCCACTTTAAACCGTAGGTCCCGGTCTAACATTATTAACTTAACGGGGGTATTGTTAATCCACGTCCGTAGCTTATCTTCAAGCTACACGTACCTCCTGGGTAGTGCTAAGTGTGTAAATGAGTTCTGCTTTCCCGAACAAATGAATAAAATTAAAAAATATGTAACAATATTTTTTAAAAGTTGTATCAAATTTTGTGTAATGGCACAGTAAAGCAATATTTTTTTGGTTTTAAAAGGAAAAGTCGATAATGAAATTTAAAGGTTCAAGAGGAGGGTTCGAAGTTTTAACAAAGGAGGTAACGTGATGTAAAAAAATGACAGAAAATGTAAAAGCTTTTAATCATGGATAATGAAAAATTCCGGAGAAAGACTACTAACGACAAAACATGCCTTAGAAGAACGATGGAATAAGTAGTAAGCATTCTTTTCACCCTAGGCGTATCATAGACAGCGAAATTTTGCTGACAAAATATTTATCAGATACAAAGGGTGTTATAGAGGCGATTATTCATATGTTAAATTAAGAAATCGTGACGTCTCAAATCAGGTGATCGTGGGAACCACATTGTAACACCACTTCACCAATCCAATGTCTTAAAGAAGTGACATGTCTCAGAACAATGTAGCTTACAATAGAGAGTTTTTGTATACCGTACGTTAGTTACCGTAGGACGTCCGTTAGCTTTTTCTAACTAGCGCGCATGCTCAGTTTCCTATGAGCATGCGCGCTGGGGAGAAAAAGCTAACGGACGTCCTACGGTAACTAACGTACGGTATGCAAAAACTCTCTAATAAATGTTCAAAATTGCGACCACCCATGCTTGATAGCATTGAAGTAGTGGTTGGCGAACAGTTCCAAAAGATGCCAGGTATTTCGCACACTCTTGCAGTCGCAATGGATAATCGAGCAATGAGGTCCTCTGTTGAGTCAAATGAAAACATAGGCTCAAATACAGAATAAAAATAAAATAGAGTTTACATCGGGGTTGTCAGCTAGAGGATTTGGAACTCGTCACCTGATGGATATCAGTTGGTGCATTGTGCTTGCCTGCAAAAGAAATTTGTTTGAAAGTGTGTCTATTTTTCAACGCGCCCCTTGCGACATATGAAAATTTATGTAAGCACCTCTCAAAGTTTGTCCCATGACCGTTGTCCCCTTGTCCCCAGTTTGTCCCTTTCTATAAATGAAAATTTTACCAAATTTAATTTTGACTTTTCTACTTGTCATTGCTATCTGAAGGTCTCCATACTGGGCATTTGCAGAAAATTTGTCTGAAATAACTTTGTTGTTGCCTTCTCTTTAGGATGTTTCGAAAATATGACATTGCCCAGTTATTTTAGACAATCCTTGACATTCCTACTCTGCAAAGCGTTTCACCATTTGTCAAAGAATGCCATGTTCGAGAGTCGCAGTACATAACATACAAACGAGCACGTATGCAAATATACCAAACAAATGAGTTCATGTTCCATACAGGACGTATACCGAAATATACCAAACGAGGACGTATGACAAATATACCAAACAAATGAGGTCATGTACCAAACAGGACGTATGACATATCAAACAAATGAAGTCATGTACCAAACAGGACGTATACCAAAATATACGAAACAAATGAGTTCATGTGCCAAATAGGATGTATGACAAATATACCAAACAGATGAGGTCAAGCCAACGGCCGTACCATGCTGAATATACCGGTTCTCGTTAGATCACCGAAGTCAAGCATCATTGGGCGCGGTCAGTACTTGGGTGGATGACCACCTGGGAACACTGCGTGCCGTTGGCAAATTTGGGACCTGAATGGCCGAGTGTCTAGCGCTCTGGCGCTCGATGTCACAGGTTTCGGGTTCGAATCCCGGTGGTGCCATGGATGTTTGTAGTGGTTCGGAATCCACTTTAAGCCGTAGGTCCCGGTCTTCTATGACTGTAAGAGCGTCACGGAGCAAAAGTCAGGCTTCTACCTACGGGGTGCTCCATCACAACAGAAGCTGCTTCCTTCCCCTTCAATCATGAGTCCATATGGGCTCGTGGGCTTGGCCAGCCAAGTGGGATAAGAAACAACAACAACAACAACAACAAGATGAGGTCATGTACCAAACAGGACGTATGACAAATATATCAAACAGGAAGTATGACAAATATACCAAACAAATGAGGTTATGTACCAAATAGGAGGTATACCAAAATATACCAAACGAGGGCGTATGACAAATATACCAAACAAATGAGTTCGTACCAAACAAGGACTTATTGAAAAAAGAAAGTGTGAACGAAGTACCACTGTAAATAAAAAATCCGATATCGATATTGCAAGCCAGTTATTTTTTAACAACTGATTGACGGGCAGTTAATGCTAATCACATTTATGCTTAAATATTAAATCCAAGTTTCAAAACCTGCACCGAAATTGAAAAAGGACAACTGGAGAACTGTAATTCCGAAAGCAGTAAACTTATAACTTTATCTTCCTCTGAAATGAATTTATCCCAGATTGCCCGTACTCCTCAAGCATTAAATCTGCCCGGAATGACCTACTAAAAACGAACTTTATTACGGTATCGATTGCTGCAGTGACCTTTTCTAAACTTGCCCGACACGAATCGCCTTCCTTTTTAAAACATAACTTCAGGAGAAATACTTTTCTCATTGAAAATCAATTGGACTGCTTTTCCCCGCTCTTTACTCCAAAGCAACGCTTCTGTGTTTAAAAAAAGTAGAAAAGAAGAAATCCTAACCTATTGATGTTTTGAAAAGAAAGAAAGGAAAACATTTTTTGTTGTTTCGTGTGTTTAACTTTTGTCACGTACTGATTTTTGTGGTTTTTTTTAGGGGAAAAAGTAGAAGAAATAAAATAAGCTGTATTTTAATGTAAGAATAATTCATAAATATTGTGAAAAGAAAAAAATGATCTGACACGCTAATTCTTTTTTTGTTTTGTTTATTAGTACATATAAAATGGTAGTGTTTTTAGAATTAAAGGATGATAATTTGGTTGATATTGAATTGTTTCGATCTATTTACAATCAGTTACAAAAGTCAACAACATACTACTAACTATACATACAACTATTTTAACAGTTGTATGTTGTTACGTTGTCTATGTCTAGAATAGTTCTAATCTCGTTATAAAAATAATGAGATTTAAGAAATTATAATATTTAAAAAAAATTATTTTACTGTATTTTTCGATTTTACAATTAATATTTTATAAATGCAAGTGATAAAAACTAATTTAACTCTTCATAATATAGAAAAAGCTGTAAAACTGCAAAAGTCTAGGCACAAAAATCTAAACAAATCTATGTACAGGAGGTATTTTTGTACACAAAAATTTATGCACATTGGGGAATTTTTGTATGCAAAAATCTATGTACAAGAAGTATTTTTGTAGAAAAAATGTATGTATAGAAGGTATTTTTGTATACAAAAATTTACGTACAGGAGGTATTTTTTGTACAACGTTTCACTATTTCACTCTTTCATAAAGCCAATTTAAACGATGTTAAATTATTTTTAATTCCATAAGTTCTGCTGATTTATTATTTTTTTTTGAAGTGCACGTATACTTTTGTGTTAAGGGATTTTCATTGAATGAATTAGTTTTCATCTACATCAGTTTTTGCATTTACGTTTGCTAAAAGTTGCCATTAGCATTGTCAAAGTTTTACCATGTGCAAAAACTTTAGTAAATATTTGTAAAAAAGCTAAAAAAAAAAAAAAAAAGTCTAATAGAAAATACATTTAAAGATAAAACAAAAGGTCATATTTTAAATACAACTATCTGATTTTCTATTAGTATTTCGAGATGTTTGCAAAATGTAAAATATGAAATAAATACGATGTGAAATAAATGCAAAAAACTGGATAATTTAAAACGACCATTTAAACACTAATGAAAAACTAAAAGTGCTTTAAAATATTCCTTAAGAAAGTTTGTTTGAAAAAAAAAAAAAAAAAACGACGTACAGTATTATCAAAAAAATAAATGAGTATATATATATACATACATACAGGTGGCTATCAAAATAATGGAAATAATAGAATAAGGAATAAAAGTAAAATTTAAGAATGCACTTCGTAAGCATTAAAATGTAATCTTAGCTACCATTTAAAAATTTTTTTTTCTAATGCAGTTGGCAAACACTTAGACAGGTTGGTCTTGGATGCCTTAAGGCAAACGCTGCACAGACGTTACTCACTTTGCATTACCCAGGGGCGCGTGTAACTTGAAGATACGGACGCGGAGTAACAAGGCCCCCGCAACTCTCTACGATACTATTAGGACCGGGACCTACGGTTTAAAGTGCATTCCGAACCACTACAAACATCCATGGCACCGAGCGCCAGAGCTCTAGTCACTCGGCCATTCAGGCCCCCATTTTTTTAATATAAAAAGTATATATCATGGTAATATGAGGTAGCTTTAGTATTTACAGTTTAAATTTTCGTCAAAAATATAAAATGTCAAACCTCATAGACTTTCAAACAGGCCAAATTGTAGGAGCCCGGATTAATTGGTGCAACTGTTACCGAACCATTCCAACTTTTAGGCGTTTCTACAGATAAGTGTTTAAAGTCATGACAGCATACACACAGCCGTACAAGTAAACCTCGACAAGAAAAAATATTGGACAGAAGGAGAAACTGAGTGAAAGAGACCGACGGGTATTGAAGCTGATTGTGATGGCTAAAAAGAAAACAACTGCAGCCAAATTGATCGCAGAGCTGAATCAGCATCCAGATTCTCCAGCGTCAATAATTACAGTTAGGAGGCACCTTCATAAACATCACATTTGCAGCAGAGCAACAATTCCAAGCCACTTTGTTGCATCTGTTAATGCCAGACGTCGTCTACAGTGCTATCACTACCACACAACATGGTCGGATGACAGTTATAGCGTCAGATGAATCATCTTTAAGTAAAGCTCGAAACAACTGCAGCCAAATTGATCGCAGAGCTGAATCAGCATCCAGATTCTCCAGCGTCAATAATTACAGTTAGAGGCACCTTCATAAACATCACATTTGCAGCAGAGCAACAATTCCAAGCCACTTTGTTGCATCTGTTAATGCCAGACGTCGTCTACAGTGCTATCACAACCACACAACATGGTCGGATGACAGTTATAGCGTCAGATGAATCATCTTTAAGTAAAGCTCGAAACAACTGCAGCCAAATTGATCGCAGAGCTGAATCAGCATCCAGATTCTCCAGCGTCAATAATTACAGTTAGGAGGTACTTTCATAAACATCACATTTGCAGCAGAGCAACAATTCCAAGCCACTTTGTTGCATCTGTTAATGCCAAACGTCGTCTACAGTGCTATCACAACCACACAACATGGTCGGATGACAGTTATAGCGTCAGACGAATCATCTTTCACACGGTTTTCTACAACAGGACTGATGCTGGTTTGGAGGACACCTGCGCATGCGTATGATCGTGATTGTGTCCTTCCAACTGTCAAGCATGGAGGTGGATCTGTCATGCTGACAGCCATGTCGTGGTTTTCTGCTGTCTCAATTGTAACCCTCAACTGAAGGATCACTGGGGAGAAGTTTACAAAAGTCTTAGCTGACCAGGTCCATCCTATGATGCGAACTTACTTTCTTGCAGGAGATGGAATTTTCCAGGATGATAATGCTTCTGTTCATGCAGCGGAACTTTCCCAATCATGATTTGATAAACACGAGGATGAAATAAAACACCTACCTTGGCCCACACAGTCCCCCTACCTCAATATCATTGACCCGTTATGGCTTATTTTAGACAGTACAATCTGGAATCAATATCCTCTACAGGCATCTCTCCGGAACTTTTACGATATCTCCATGAATAATGGTTCAGTATTCCTCTAAAAGCTATTCAGCATTTATATGATTCGATTTCCAGGCGAATCCAAGCTGTATTACGTGCCAAAGGCTGTCCTATGTCATATTAGTAAAGGATTCTTTATAACTCTAGGGTGTTTCCCTTATTTTGATAACCACTTGTATATATAATGTACCTAATAAAGTCGACAAGTGATGATTTGTTTTTAATTTGCATATAATTTGTGGACAAAAGCTCATTTTTATCGCATGAAGTTTTAAAACCATTAAAATTGCAATGATGTAAGTAAATCATTAAAATTACAAAGATTTTAAGATTTCATAGAGTAAAAAATTATCTTTTGTCCAAAAGCTATTAAAATGTGAGAGATTCGGTATCCGGGAGATATGATCTGCTTAATTAATATGCTGAGGAATTAAGCATATTTTAATACGCTGGTCTAATCCATGTGTCGTAATTAATAAACTTTCTTATGCATAATATACTAGTTATTTGGTCAGCCTTAATCAGGTTTAGTAATGGATGTTATTAGTCAGACAAAACGCCCTTTATTTACTTACACAAAACAAATGAACTGGAGATGAATAGTTAATGGAAATTCAGGTTAATTTCACAGTCAGAACCATCTGCATTTCATTTTAAAACTCATTTGGAATGCGCGGAAATTTAATTTCGAAAAGAAGGATTTCTTTCGTCAGGCAATAAAGAACCTCAAGAGATCCACGATATCCATCTACCCTATGATCATGTCAGAATTCGAAATTTGCATTGTTTGTCTTGATGGGGCCACAAGAATTCAAGAACATCTCATTAAATTTCATTTAAAAGATAAATATTCAAGCATTGGGGCATTTTTCAAGTAGGGTAACACTATTTACACTGCTACTAGAAAGGTGTTTAATTCTCCAGATTCATTTTTCAGTTAATGAACATTACTTATAATATTAGCAACAATATTGCCAGTTTGACAGTAGTGTAATATTTTATAATTTTTCTAAACACTAAAACACTGTTATTAAATAGCTTGTCAATATCAAAAGATATATTTAAAAATAATTTAGATAGTTAAAAGCCTTTTAAAACAAACTGCACTTAATGAGGAAAAAAAATTACTGCTACAAAAAATAAAAATAAAATAAAATAAATGTAACAAAAAATGGAATTGTCGAAATGCCCATTTAATGAGTCTTTTAATCTTTGAATACAATTTTCTCAGTTTCTGATATTCGCACTTACTCGCAAGATTATTAAAAAAAAAGTTAAGGCTGTAGAGTTACGTAAATTTGCATGAATATTCTACTTATTTGCCTTTATTCGGTGAAAATCTGTTTTGTTAATAGGACGAATCCATATATTTTAATATATAGAATGATAAATATTAAAAATTTTAAAAATTTAAATTTTTTAGGCCTTTTTCGTTTTTTAAAAAATATTAAATATTAGATATGTTTAAAATTTGAAATTTGCAGAATAAATATATAATTTAGCTTCTATTTGACATAAAAATTTAAGTTGTGCATTTTATGTTTCAAAAGTTATCTTGTGGGAAACAAAGAGTCATTTTGTTGATTTTTTTTAATTTTTGTTTACCTAACTTAAGTCATTTTAAGAAATATATTAATTAAATTACAAAAGTGAAACAAATTTTTTAAAAATTAATCATTTTTGTAAAGCATAGCAAAATTTCAATTGAAAATGAGAAAAAACTTTATGATTCATGATGAGTCACATAAAAAGTGTGTTAAAAATTATCTATTTTCCACTGGCAAGGTAACTATGTCCCTTCATAGTTTTTTATACTATGCCCCTTTATAATTCATATTCCCCTATATCCCTTTATATTTCTCTTTTAATATCCTTTTTTTAACAGATTTCCCGAGTATATCTGCACCTTTTCGGAACATCACATGTTACCGTTCAAAATTTAACTTTCAATGATGGTCTGAAACTAGAAAATTATTTTATTGGTTCATTTCCGCAGTGGCATTCTCTGTACTCTTTATACTTTGTGCTGTGACAAAGCAATTTTGTATCTATGTTACCATTAAATGTATCTTATTTCTCTGTTTGTTTCTACCCCGTTAAATTTTGTAGATACAATTTTGCGATCTTTCACATACTACTTCAATTGCTACCCTCATGTTCCATTGCTGTTTTTATTCAATTCAAAGTTGAAGAATTGAAATATAACTTTAACTTCTAAATAAATTTAAATTTCCAATTTAACTCCAATTTCTAAATAAATTTAAATTTCCAATTTAAGTCCAATTTCTAAATAAGTTTAAATTTCCAATTTAAGTCCAATTTTTAAATAAATTTTTAATTCCAACTTTTAAGAATTTCTGAATTTAATCGTATTAACGAAATTTATGTAGTCCTTGTAAATTCTTAGAATGGAATTTTAAATTTATTACAAACCTCATTTCGTCGAAACACACAAAAAGAGAATATGCATCCCTGTAGAGTATACCTGTATATCCCCCCAAGTATACCTGTATCTTTTTGGAACATTCTCGTGTTACCTTTCGCAAAATTTAATTTTCAATGCTGTCTGATACGAGAAAATTATTTTTTGATTCATTTCTGCAATAGGGTGGCACTCTCAATACAGCTCTTTTTATACTTTGTATTGTGCCCCACAATATATTTTGTATCTATACTGCTAGTAAATGTATCTTATAACTCTGGTTTTTTTTCTACCCTGTTAAATCTTGTAGATGCAGTTTTGCGATCTTTCATAGACTCAACTTCATTTGCCACCCTCATGTTCAGTTGCTGTTTTTGTTCGATTCTTCGGTTACTATCCCTCTTGAAAGCTTATCAGTGAATATATATAAAGTTTTTCAGTGAATATATAGCTTCAAAGTTTATCAGTCGAATTGAAACATACTTGCAAACTCCAAACTTCTAAATAAATGGATAAATTTTTAATTCCAACTTCCAAGAACTTCTGGATTAAATCCTAGTGGCGAAATTTATGTAGTCCCTTATAAATTCTTAGAATGGAATTTTAAATTTATTACAAACCTCATTTCGTCGAAACACCTAAAAAGAGAATATATGCATCCCAGCCATCCCTCTAAAGGACGATTCTTCCCAAGGTTCAGAATCGCCATCTTCCTCAGACTCTTACCTCACATAACTTTTATTTGCAACAAAGGAACTCTCCAAAGACTCGTTTCTGAAAAGTTCTTTGAAAGGGAGGGGGAGGACATAAATCCTTGGCCCCCCTCCCCCCTCCCACGGGGAAGGTAACGAAATAGCTTTGTTCACACGAGCCTCAATCGATCCAAACCCCCCACCCTGCCTCCATGTTGTGTGCCAGACCAGAAGTGGTCCAAGTCCTCTGGCAATTTCGTCAAGTGCTACCCCTCGTTCGAATTAATCAGAGCACGAATGAAATTTTCAGGTGTTTTCTGGTTTGTTTCAGCAAGGTGCCTTGGGGGTTACAGTTGCCGTGAAATGAAACTCCTTGATTATTTTGCCCCGCGAAATTGCGAGAGTAACTTCTTTAAAATGTTTGTTTCAAGTGAGGTCGGCGGGCTGTGTGATTGTAATGTGGGTAATGTAATTGGAAATTTTTAACCTTTGATGCCTTTTGTTCCTAATTAAGAGCACTTAAAAAGGAATTGATTTTATGTGAATAGTTTTAGTGAGGAATGAGTTTTATGGGGTTTTAGAAATGGGTATCTTGGAAAGATAAATGATTATTTTGCTTCGAGAGTAATAGTGAGTTTTATGGAATGTTGTGTAAATTAAGATGGATTCAAAGTAAGAATGTTGTATAAAACGTTTTGTAAATTAAGATGAATTAAGAGTAATAATATTGTATAAAATGTTGTATAAATAAAGATGAATTCAGAGTAAGAATGTATGTATTAATAATATTGTATAAAATGTTGTGTAAATAAAGATGAATTCAGAGTAAGAATGTATGTATTAATAATATTGTATAAAATGTTTTGTAAATAAAGATGAATTCAGAGTAAGAATGTATGTATTAATAATATTGTATAAAATGTTGTGTAAATAAAGATGAATTCAGAGTAAGAATGTATGTATTAATAATATTGTATAAAATGTTTTGTAAATAAAGATGAATTCAGAGTAAGAATGTATGTATTAATAATATTGTATAAAATGTTGTATAAATAAAGATGAATTCAGAGTAAGAATGTATGTATTAATAATATTGCATAAAATGTTGTGTAAATAAAGATGAATTCAGAGTAAGAATGTATGTATTAATAATATTGTATAAAATGTTGTGTAAATAAAGATGAATTCAGAGTAAGAATGTATGTATTAATAATATTGTATAAAATGTTTTGTAAATAAAGATGAATTCAGAGTAAGAATGTATGTATTAATAATATTGTATAAAATGTTTTGTAAATTAAGATGAATTCAGAGTAAGAATGTATATACTAATGTAATTAAAATATATTAATTGAGTTACTCCTTTTTTTAAATAACCCAAATGCAAAGCAGATTTGTATAAATAAGTTTAGTCGTCAAGTTGTGGGACAAGCATTGCTATTGGAAAAATATATTTGATTAATATTGTTTTTAATCGAAAATAAAGAGGGTGAAAATATTTTCATAAAGTACATATTTTATTAGAAAAGTGAAGTTGACACTTTATACTAGTGCAATGTTGTAAAGAATTAGTTTAGTTCAGTTAACCTACATTTCATTCAGGTATTAATATAATTTCAATATTAAAATTAGTTCGACCATCAATTGAGTGGAAATGTAAACTTCTGGTGTGAAGGCGGAAATGGAAAATCTATTACTTTTTAGGCGTGCTAGTCAGACATACGCCACCCATAATAATTTTGAAAGAAAAAAGATGAATAACTTTTACATCCAATATTTCTTTTGATATTATGTAATTAAAAATTTTGCTATTAAAAATTAAAGTTATTTTTATTGTAATTAATTGACATTTCTCCTCTATTACATCGCTCTGTTTGGACAACTGAAGGCCTGCCAGTTGTCCACACTACTGGTGACCGAACTATATTTGGAGTCAAAATTCAAGAAAATAGCAATCTTGTAGGTTAAAAAATTGGAGCAATCGTCAGTGATGCAAGCGTGTACATCTAAAACTTTCATTTTTATAGCCTTAAAAATTAAAGCTATAACAAAATTCCGTATTACTTCATATAAAACATGCTTCAACCGTGAATCTGTAAAAAAAATCCGATAAATCTGTGCATTTTGAAACTGTGCATTTTCCGACAGAATGCTATTAACTACTATCCATAAATGAGAAAGCTTCAAACTTAGAAAAATTTATTAAGAAATATTTATTATCAGGGAATTCTTTTTAGAAAAAATATCTTAATCGATATGAGATATTAATGAAGACTATACAAGTAGTAATAACCATCATTTTGTATAACGTTTGTTATTATAATATTACTTTTTTAAAAATCGAATAAATTTAATTTGCTGTTTTGTAGGAATTTTTATTTTTATTTTGAATCCATAACGGCGGATTGTTATGTCTCACAAACTTGTTTACTTATATGAAACACCACAAGTTACGTCCTCATAATTGCAACCGTGACTGGAGAGCCTTCGGATTATTTTCAGTAAGGATATATTTAGCAGTTCATAATGAAAAGGTCTTTTACTGAACAACAACAACAAAAAACAAATCAATTCTATTTTAAGGAAATTTATAAAATGTTGTTTAGAATTTTTAAGGTTACTTAACAGTGAAGAAAATATCGAATAATTAATGAGATACAATTCTATTTTTGTCGTCACTAAATTTTTTTATTCATTTGTTTATTATGTTGCTTGCAAACGTTTTACTTATTCACGCAAAATAAAAATTTCAAAAATACAGGGTGGTTATAAAAAACATTTCTCGATATGTGAATCCTTAGTTATCATACCATTCACAGACACTGAATGAAATTTTTTGATTTAAGGTATGCACTCGAGCATCATACAAAAAACCACAGTTAAAAGCTAACAGTTACAGTTACAGTGACAAAATTTCGGTAATTTCAAATGTCAGATTATTTTTTGAACAATAATCAGCTTGATTGTATCAATATCCAAAGTTTCAAATAAGTGCTTTATATATTACGACTATTTGAATCGAAATTTATCTTTTTTTGATTCAAATAAAAAAATAAAGCAATAATATATAACAAAATAATATGATTTCTTGTATTTGTAATGACCTATTATTATACTATTCATAAGAAATGATACTACTAATTATTTAATTTGACAACATTACTCATAAGTGAGAAATAGATAGAAAAACGATCAAATAATTCAGATATTTTTAATGCATTAAACATTTTGTATTATATTTTGTTTAGGAATACTATCTTTTTCAAAGTGAAATCTTACTGTAGAGTTATTTTATCTTCACTATTTTTCCTTTCATAACATGCTGCCAAGTAATAGTTCTACATTGAAAATAGTGTACAATTTTTCTGACTCAAACCTTTTTGTGGCGTATTTAATAACCATGCTCCACGCGAAAGTCATAAGTAAAAGAACCTTATTCCCCCTTTTAAGTTTTGCTTCTCCCCATTTCTTTTGACGAATGTCTGCTTATGGCCCTTGCAGAAAAAACGCCAAACAGCGGGGCTTTGCAGAAAATGCATTAATACATTTTTCTCCCTTTTTTTTTTCTTCCATAAAAGTGCTGTTAGATTCGAAAAATAAATAAATAACTCTGGATGTATAAAATGAAGATTATTCTCAGAAGCAGATGAAGGAAATATGACTTTTATGTAAATTTAATCCGATTTGTTGTTTCTCCGGAATTTCATTAGGAAAAGGGGAGTTGGAATTGACTGAAAAAAAAAGTTAAAATGGAAACTAGAAATTTGAACTAATGGAAGATATTTCATTTTATAATGCAATAGAGAAGTAGTGATTTATGTGTTTATACTGTCGAAATATTCTGCAATGATTTTACTTGTATTTATTTTTTTTGTGAGGATGCACATCATTTTGTCTTTTTATATGGAAAGCTATATAATGGAAAATATTTAAAATCTTTATATGTAAAATATTTTTCTTAGAAAAGACAAAAAAATATTTGAAATAGAGACTAGGAATTTGAACTAAAAATTTTATTTAATAATACAAAAAGGAATAAGTCGAGATCTATATTTCTACACCGTCAAAATGTTTTGCGATGATTTTACTTGTATATATTTTTCTTGTGAAGATATTTAACATTTTGTCAGCTTATGGCATAAATATATATATAGTGAATAGAACTTTAATATTTTTATTTATTAATATTTTTAACATTTTCATTTTTATAGTGATGGAATTAAAAGCTATACCAAAAAGCTATTTGTATTAAAATTTCTCCACCCACAAATCCGTTAAAAAATACCATAAATCAGTAAATTTTATCAAAACAGAGCACTGTCAGCTAATACCTATAAAGGATAAATATTTAAACTTTACCAAATTTATTAAAATATAATTATTTTCAGGGGACTCTGTTTAGAAAAAATAATGCTTAATTGATATGGGCTATTAATGAAGCTTATATGAATACTAACAACCATAATTTTGTATACCGGTTATTATTATCATAATAGTACTTTTTTAAGGCGGAATAAATTTAATTAGTTGTTTTGTAGGAAATTTTTTCTATTTTGAATTCGTAACGCCTGTTTGTTATGTCTGACAAATTTGTTTACTTATAGGAAGGACCACAGGTTGCGTCATCATAATTGCAACCGTCACTGGAGAACCTTCTGATTATTTTCAGTAAGGATATCTTTAGCAGTTTATAATGCAAAAGGTATTTTACTAATGGTATAATGGAAAAGGTATTTACTAAGGTATTTTACTAAACAAAAACAAGAACTAAAAAAAATAAAATTTTATTTTACGGAAATTTATAAAATTTTCGCTAGAATTTTTAAGCCTACTTAACAATGCAACAATTATAGAGTAATTTATGAGATACAACTCTATTCTTATCGTCCCCCAATTTTTTTTGTATTCATTTGACACTTGTTTATTATGTTGCTTGGAATAGTTTTACTTATTCATGCAAAACATATATCTTAAAAAATACAGAGTGATTATATATATATATATATATATATAAATTCTTGATACCCTAGTTTCCTGATAAATCCCTAGCTATCATACCACTCACAGAAATTGAATGAAATTTTTAGTTTAATGTATTTTGAGGTATGAGTTGGAGAATCATATGAACAGTTAGGGTACAGTGACAAAATTTTAAAAATTTCAAATGTCAGATTATTTTTTGAACAATAACAAGTTTAACTGCCTCAATCTCTAAAGTTTTCAAATAAGTGCTTCATATATTATGGCTATTTTAATCGAAATTTGTCATTTTTCCCTTGATTCAAATAAAAAAAAATAAAGCAATATTATATAACAAAATAATATGATTTCTTGCATCTTTTAATAACATATTATTATTGAACATTAATATATTTGTAAGAAGTGATACTGCTAATTATTTAACCGAACAAAATCAAATAAACACTCATAAATGAAAGAGATAGAAAAGTGATTAAATAGTTCTGATATTTTCAACATATTAAAGATTCTGCTTTATATTTCGTTTAGAGAATAATATTTTATTCAGTGTTAGGTTACTGTAGAATTATATTTTTCTCACTATTTTTTCTTTCATAACATGCTCCCAAATATTATTTCTACATTGAAAATAGTCTACAATTTTCCTGAGTCAAACCTTTTCGCGCCGTATTTAATAACCATGCTTCACGCGAAAGTAATAAGTAAAAGAACCTTATTTCCCCCTTTAAGTTTTGCTACTCCCTATTTCATTTTGATGGATGTCTGCTTTTGGGCTCTACAGGAAAACCGCCAAGCAGGGTGCTTTGCTGAAAATGCATTAATACATTTTACTCCCTTCTTTTTTCTTCCATAAAAGTGCTGTTAGATTCGAAAAATAAATAAATAATTCTGGATGTATAAAATGAAGATTATTCTCAGAAGCAGATGAAGGAAATGAGTTTTATGTAAATGTAATCCGATTTGTTGTTTCTCTAGAATTTTATTTGGAGAAGGGGAGTTGGAATTGGTTGAAAAAGAAAAGTTTAAATGGAAACTAGAAATTTGAACTAATGGAAGATATTTCATTTTATAATGCAAGAGAGAAGTAGTGATTTATGTTTTTATACTGTCTAAATATTCTGCAATGATTTTATTTGTATTTATTTTTATTGGGATAGTGCTCATCCTTTTGTCTCCTTTTCATATGGAATGTTATATAATGGAAGATATTTAGAATCTTTATATGTAAAATAATTTTCTTATAAAAGACAAAA
>BPLQ01010253.1:0-220943 GCA_021605075.1 Caerostris darwini
TCCAAAAAATCAAAATTTTATTATTATTATTAATAATTTCACAGTCTTATACATTTTAATTAACAAATACTACCATCAAAAATATATATTATGTCTAAGCAACACAGGAAAAATCCTCTTAAGAAATTAAAAATTTCACCTAATTTTGTAGATTTACAATAACAGGCTTGATTAATACTCCATTGCTAATAAAAAGTATTGCGCTATGGTAAGCTTTCTGTGTGTGTGCTG
Source organism: Caerostris darwini (assembly GCA_021605075.1). Taxonomy (NCBI): domain Eukaryota; kingdom Metazoa; phylum Arthropoda; class Arachnida; order Araneae; family Araneidae; genus Caerostris; species Caerostris darwini. The sequence goes on from BPLQ01010253.1 coordinate 232, forward strand.
GTTTTGATATTGTGTATAATTTATTGTGGAGAGAAAGTGATTAAAGTAATGTTCGAGTGCTTACATTTAGTTAATATTCATAGCGATCAGAAAAGAATAAAACTGGTTTGGCCATTCGAAAATATATTTTATTTTTTAAATAATTTCATGAGAAATGTTTTAAATTATTTAATCTTTGTGCTAAGTTGCTTTTTCTTCTAGAAAGTTCTTTCATTTTGATGGTAATTATCCTGTTCAGCCGAAATGTATGTTTTCGCAGTGAGATAAATATTACAATACAGTTGATTCTGGTAGGGGTGATAAATTGCTTTTAAAATACATTGCTTTTTTTGCAAATTTCTGACAAAATCATTCAACAGGCTTAGACATTATATTTTAAAAGTAGTAAATCATGGTTATGATTTTAAGTGATAAAATCTATTTGAAAATTGCTTTAAATTAAAAATGTATGATTGACTTTTTTTCTCCTTCCCAATAGAAAATTTCCGCTGCTTATGTACACATGAGAAAGGATATTATGGGTACAGAGGAAGTACATTTCATCAATAATACCACAATTTGTATCCTTTGGCTCTATGTTGGTGTTTCTTTATTTTTTAAAAACTTTTATACCAAAACCAAAATTTGATTTCTTTAGCTATTTAATTTTAAATTAATGAAAATTTATTATATTTTAAAACTTATAAGGGACATTATGTAATTTTTAAAACAAATATTTCTATTAATTATATTCTGACCACCGATTGTGTGTAAAACTGGCAAGCGACTAAGTCAGACGGATTCAGAAAAAAGCGATACAGGGAGGGAAGAATTGTATTTGCAATAACAGGAATTTTAATTTTTAATTATTAAAATTTTAAATTACCTATGCTAAAAGAAAAACAAAAAAAATTCCACACCTACTATGATTCTTTTTAAAACAGTTTTACACTGCATCTATCTGACTAATACCATTATGAGGAATCTGTCCTTACATTTCCACCATTAAATTGAATATTCTCCTTACTTTTTGGATATTTTGAATCCTTTATGCTGGGGAAAAACAAAAAGGGTTACCAAAATTATAGCTATCATGATTGCCATTTTTACCTTACAAAAATTTTATTGGAAAATATTCTACCAGCTGTACCTGTTGACAACATTTTTGCCTTCATGGTGATATATTTGAATGTTATAGATTTTTTTTTTTTTTTTTTTCATTCAATTTCTATTAGGGTTTTCAACTTATGGTAAATTTTTGAAGATAAATTGCACCCTCGGTTTATGTTAGGAAATGCAAAATATTTCATTTTTAGAAAAATAAAGATTTTGAGATGTAATTTTTATTTAAAAAGTATAATTTTTATAAAAAAATTTTAATTATTTTTAAAACCTCATTAAAATTGAAATATAGGGGGTCATATTTCTCCTGGAAATCCTTAACTTTCATTCTCAGATGTGTCAAGGAGGGGACATAACAAAAAATAATGGTACAGGTGGACGATCTATATACGGAAGGAAGTTTGAAGATGAAAATTTCACACTGAAACATGTTGGTCCAGGTCAGTTATATCAATTTTCTTATTCAGTGTAGAATGTTTTTGATATCCATTATAAAGAATTAATTTACTTTTTCGATTTTAGTGCTGAGTTATTAGATTTGTTATGGATTCACATTCTATTTTTATCGACATCATAAATGTATGAACTTTAATGTTTTGCTATCGTACGAAATGTTTTCTCTTCCTTTATCGCTGTTCAAAAATAAATGAAGTTTATTTTTCTGAAATGCGATTGTAATAAAGAATCGCCCAAAGATCAACACTTTGTTTTTTCTTTTAAAAGTGTTAATTTTTCAGTTTGTTAAAAGAACAATTTGCGTAATGAATTTCAAATTTAATTAGCAGCAATATTTTGCTGCAAGGAAAACATCTGCTTAAAAAACACAGGAATTTTTTTTTAATTTTGATGTTTTCTACTACTATTAGTAATATTTTAACCAATCACCAACTGATCTACCACATGCCCCCAGGTTGTGAACTGCTACTGTATAAGGCATCCTGTATCCTGTAATCCATAATATATTGTGCATGTGAATTTTGTTCTCATCTTATTAGCAGGAATTTAAAATTAACTATATATTGATGAAGGTATTTTATCTGTAGAGATCGGTTTGTGGATGTTAAATAATTTATTATGTTCTAAAGAACTCCTTGAATTTTTACTTTTTCAATTTAATGTACCATTTGCAATCAAAACTGTAATATGATATAAAATTGTTTCATTTTCTTGTCCAAGCCCTCCTCCTTCATATTTATGTAGCTATTTAATTCCAATGTAGAGTTTTTATTGGATATTTTTTAAAGAAAATTATCCTTTTATTATTTAATATTACTTAATTTTAGAAATTTTATTTGAGGTTTTGTTTCAATTTGTTACATAATAAGTTTTATTCATAAATGTTAATGAAATGTTTTAAACATAAATTTTATGAGACTGTCATTTATTTTCAAGTTCATTCAGTTCATTGTTCATTTAATGTAGTTAACAGTTCATTGCTCATTTTAATTCCTCACTTTGCTGTCAATTCCTCATTTTATATTGAGAGACAAGAAACCCTCTTAATGGTTTTTTTGAAAGTATATAAAATTTACAAATATGTGATGTCTCATCACTCTTTCACAATGGTAAAAAAATGAACTTAATTGTCAATTTATTACTATAGCAATTACTAAATTAAAATTAAAAGATTTATTTTATTTTTCATTTTTACCTTTGTTTAGTTATATATTTTTATGTTAAAAAGTTGCTTTATTAATTATTAAATCATTTACTTTCTATTGGCAGGTTTGCTTTCCATGGCTAACTCAGGTCCTAATACCAATAATTCTCAGTTCTTTCTGACAACAGCTAAAACTGAGTGGTAAGTATTGTTGATTGTTGAGGTTCTTTTTAAATGCAGTTAAATAAATCATTAAATCATGCTTAGAATTTCAAATTATTTGTGTCCATTAGGACCAACCAAACTTAAATCAAAAATGCTTTTCTATAATAATATATTATTTTAGGTTGGATGGTAAGCATGTAGTATTTGGTCAAGTGGTTAGTGGTATGGAAATAGTTAAGAGGATAGAGGTATGTTTATGTATTTTTATTGTATTTAAAATTGTATTACTTTATTTTGTAATTATTATAATTAATTATTTGCCTTTTTTCCAGAAATGTGGCACACAGCTGGGAAAACCTACACAGAAAGTTGTAATAAGCAATTGTGGACAGATGTCTTGATTTGTTCGCAAATAATATGTATATGTTTAATAAAAAATTTTATTTCACTGAAAGTTGATCCATTTTAAAATTTGTTGCTTTTTTTCTCTTTCAAAATCAGAGGAAATTCTGCTTTATTGAAATTGATTGGACATAAATTTTCAATTGTTATTTATTTTAATATAATAGGTAATTATTTGGTGATATACATTATAACTGATAAAATGGATTGCAAGTTTTCTCTATAAGCATTGCTTGTAAATATATATTGTCTTTTAGGAAAAATGCATCATGCAAGCTTATCAACAAAATAACCTATTAATGTGTGATCTAAATTTAATTTTAAAAAATTACATTGCATAGTTGTATTTTTCTTATTTTACTGAATGCCAACATTTAGAGCATGATTTAAAAATTAAAAATAATTAATAGTAATAAAAGAGGGAAGATAAATATCAGCGGGACATAGTTTTGATTTTATGTAATGCATAGTATTTAGAAATTTTCAGCATTTCAAAATAGAAATGTGGAGGCAGTTCCCTTCTAAGTTATCTCTAGATTATTAGTAAATATTTTGCTTTTTACCTGTGATTTATCAAAAGCCAAATAATATTATCAATGACTACTTAAATACAATGATTTAAAATGATTTTTTTTGTTGTTGTTGTTGTTATATTTAAATTTTGAATACTTTATAAATCAAACACATTATTTGATTATTATTATTTTTATAAATTTTATTACATCAAAAAGAAAAAGATTGCACTCTCCATACTGTTTCAGATGAGAAATGAATTTGTTTTTAGAATATGAAAAATAATTAAAATAAAAATTAGGTGAAAAAATTAAGGTTTTTGTTATTTTTTCAAATATCAAGCCAAATTTCACTGTCACTTGGAAATTCTATCAATTTTATGCTAATGAATAGATGATCACCATAATCTATGATAAATTCTCAAAGGTAGTCACAAAAAGAAAAACACAATATTCAAGTAAAAGAAAACTTTTATTTCTCTTTATGGGTCCACAAGTAACTCAGCAGATCCATAAATAAAAAATTTCTAAAAGACATGAATTAACATTCCTATAGTTTTAAATAGACTAGTTTAGAAAGAAAAATGCTGTTATCATTAATTTTTTTCTTGTTAGTGTATAAATCAATACCTCATAAATACTTTATCTTTGCTTACACCTACCTCTCCAGCTCTTTTTTTCATGATTAAATAGAATGCTAGTTTATTTTATATTAATATTACTTAGTTATTATTTTCTTCAACTTAAATCTAAAATATTCTAAGCAAAAAATTATTATTTGAAATGAGTTAATATTTTTATTGAATATATTGAGAGAAACTGAATGTTTTATTTCGTAAGAAGCATTTCTTTCTCGTGGGTATTTTTATGATATTTTTTTTAATTTGATATTTAATCAAAAATTATTATTAAAATATATTGGTTCCTTACTAAATGTATCATTTTGAAATGCATACATTTAGTAATGTATACATTTCAAATCTCATTAATTAAAGTGTGTATTTATTTGCAAGTTTTTTGTTAATTTTTTGCTTATTTGTAACAACTTAATTTCTAACTGAAGGAAAACGCCTGTCTCTCTGTAAGTTTCATAACTATGCATCTGATTAACTGATATGAGTATTAAGATTGTAATTTGATTAGAATTTTCTAAGATGAGGAATGTATTGCAAGTAATTAATTGAACTTGATGGAAATTTATATTGCTTAAAATTTGTAATGAAATTTAACAAATTCAACATACTCGATTTTAAAGACACGTGCAACAGTGACAAAACTGGAAAGTCGATGATGGCATAATTTTTTTCTTTAAGCCACAAATTGGCGCCAAGTATAAAATACAGACAAAACTTCCAGTGGATTCTCTTAATCAAAATGAATATCCTCAAACTTACCCAGTTAATAAAGCAATTCTATTCCACAAATACAGCGGTGGAAAGAATTTTAGTGGTGTACACACAATATATTCTTTCGTAGTGTATGTAAATAATGATAATCTTGAAGACGGGGGGACACTCTTCCTCAGCAAAGGCTTTCTCATGCCTACTTATTATTAATGGATTAGAGATTAAGATAGTCTCAGGGGATTAAAAATAGTGTTTCTATGACCTACTAGCCCTAGAAACTCTGGGCACAGTTAGCATGCATGAGGGCTGAGGTTTGAATCCGCAGATGGCACTACTTTCAGGAAAGAGAAGTCTTGATGGTGTTTGTGTAATGAAAAGGCATCGATAATCAAATCCGCCTAGTGGGAAAATTCAGAATTTTTTCTAGACGTATGGGGAGCAACCCTTAGAAGTCCTTCTCATTCCCTGTCGGTGGTCTGCATGAGGCCCCCGATGTTCCAATCTCACTCCTCTAACGGATACGAGGGGTAAGGTGTGAAGGAAACAATGTCTTGTTTCTATACACCCGTACTGTGATTTAAGTTATATTCACGTTAAATGCTGACTTTCGAATCCCCATGTGGCAGGAACAAGAAGACTCGATGGCGATTGTGACAACGTGTGTAAAGCATCGATAGCAAGAGTTGTGTGGTGGAAGTTTTTCAGGTTATCTTTCCAAAACGACATTCAAACATCAGTTACCTCTAAAATTTCTCCCCTCGTCACCTGTTGCTGGTCTACATGAGGCCCACTGATGTTCTAGCCTCACTTTTCTAGCGGGTACAACGGTTGAAGTGTGGAGAAAAGAAAGACTTATTTCTATATACCCTTTACATAATTTAAATTATATTCATGTTCAATGCTGAGGTTGGAATCCCTAGATGGTCCTACTTTCAGGAACGAGAAGTCTTGAGGGCGATTGTTGCAATGTGTGTAAAGCATTGATAGTAAGGATTGTGAGCATTTCCGGGGTTTTTTCATATATTACATGAACGTATTGAAGTTACCACTAAAATTCCTCCCCTCATCACCTGTCTGTGGTCTGCATGAGGCCCACCGATATTCTAATCTCATTCTTCTAGCCGGTATAGAGTTTGAGGTATGGAGAAAATAAAGTCTTGTTTCTATATACCCTTATTGTGATTTAATTTATATTCAGGTTAAATACAATTTTACAATGAATACTGAAATTGAAATAGGTTTGTTATGATGTGATTCATTTATTTTCTTAGTCAGTAGGCACTGAACAATACAGAATTCATGGAAAAGGTCCATCCTAAGGTACTGCAATAAATACAAAAAAAAACAGCTGTTATTTATAATTATTTCCTTAATTTGAGCTAAATTCAGTCGTTTCCGGATAATTTTATTAATTTTAAAAACAGGAAGTGATACGTATTTCTTGGTAATTAAACTGCTTTTGGAGGTCATTTTTATCGATTCCGAGATTTCCTGTGCAGCAGTTTCCGGACGATTAAGGTGTTCCGCTCTGTTATGAGTGTGTGACAGCAGTCTCTGTTGACATTCGAAGATGGCTCCTTGCTACCTACTGCTCCTCAGCCTGCTGGTCCTGGGAACGGCGGAGGCCTACGTCTACCAGGGGCCCATTGACACTTCCAACGGTTAGTTGTTTCTCTCCCATTCGCTTAACCTTTTCTACTGGAAATAGTAACCCTACCCCTGGGCATCATTACTTGAATGTAATGTAAAGCATTCTATGAATTTTTGACTTGAAAATATTAAGAAAATATTTTAATTACTATTTTTTAGTACGGTAGATGATACATTTTTTCTTTAAAAGTTTAGTTAAAGTTCTTTTAATATTAAAATTGGAGTATACATTGAAAAGTGAGTGTAAATTATAAAAAAAAAAATTATATATATATTCCTTTTTTTTTAAATAATTTACACTCACTATTCAAGATATACCTCAATTTTAACTAAACTTTTAAAGAAATACAAGGATATATGATATTTATTTAACTTTTAATCTTACTAAACTTATAAAGGATATATATATATATATACAGGTTTCGGGTTAAAGTCCGGCGGGGCCATGGGTGTTTGTAGTGGTTCGGAATTCACTTTAAGCCGTAGGTTCCGGTCTAACAGGATCGTAGAGTGTTGCGGGGAAATTATTACTCGCGTCCGTAGCATGTCGTCAACCTGCACGTTCCTTCTGGACAGTGTTAAATGAGTAGCGTCGGTGTAACCCTTGCTTATGGCATAAAGATTAACTGCCTCTATATTGCCAGCTGCATTAGGAATATATATATGCTCACTCAACTATATTTTAGAATAGCATTATTTATTTATTATTATTATTATTATTATTTTTTTTTGCATGCATAATGTTTACCTTTATGTGATATGCCTTACATATTATCTTAGTTAGGAGTGTCACATAAAGTAAAAAAATAATATACTATATTGTCAATTTTAATAAAAAAATATTAATGTATATACATTTTAATTTTAAAGCTTTTCAATGTTTTATAACTTAATCACAAAATAGCTTTAAAAAAATCCATAAAATGTAATTTTAAAAATTTCACTCGTCTTCTTCATTGGCGCAACAGCCTCATGGTGGGTCACGGCTGTCTGCCTACTGGCAGATTTCTAAACAGGGGATGTTTTCTTTTTACGAGGTAGGGTTGGGAATGCAGCCCTACGCTCAACGGTCATATCAGACCGGGAAATACGGTTTAAAGTGGATTCCGAACACTACAAACATCCATGGCACCGTTCGGACTCGCACCCAAAACCTGTGGCATCGAGCACTAGTCACTCGGCCATCAGACTCCCTCTGAACGTAGTGGTTACCTTAAAATTACTTTCACTAAAATAGATTTTTTCTCCTTTGAAAAGAAAGGTCTATATTAAAATAAACTTGGAAAAAGTAATTGAGTGTTACAGATTCAAATAATACGAAACTGCATCGTACATGTTCCGACATCATGCCGTAACCACTGAGAATCGTATTGGTAAAATTAATGAAAATGTGTTTTTGGCAATTTTTTTTTTTTTTTTTTTTTTTTTGTTCTAATGCAGCCGGCAAACACTTAGACAGCTTGGTCTTGGATGCCTTAATGCAAGCGCTGCACAGACGTACTCACTTTGCATTACCCAGGGGGCGCGTGTAATTTGAAGTTAAGCCACGGACGCGGAGTAACAATGTCCCCGCAACGCTCTACGATCCTATTAGGACCGGGACCTACGGTTTAAAGTGGATTCCGAACCACTACAAACACCCATGGCACCGCCGGGACTCGAGCCCGAAGCCTGTGGTACCGAGCGCAAGAGCGCTAGCCACTCGGCCATTCAGGCCCCGTGTTTTTGGCAATAAAATTGTCAATTGCAATAGTATTGTCTTCTTTTACTTACATGCATTTATTTAGGAAACGTAAATCTGACACGAAGTCATTCAGAAAATTCCGAGAAATGCCATCTTCTCGAATCATACATTTATTAAACTATGTGCTTACTAAAGATAAACGGATACAAAAAATGTTATTTTGTCCGTAACACTAATAACATTTTGTAACTTTTTTTTAACATTTTCATCATCGGCGCAACAGCCAAGTGTGGGCCAAGGCTGTCTACCTACTGGTAGATTAAGACGAGAGATGTTTTTTTTTTTTTGCGGTGTAGGGTTGTCAGCTCCACGCCCAACAGTCATACGGCTTAAAGTGGATTCCGAACAACTCACAAACATCCATGGCAACACCTGGACTCGAACCCGAAACCTATGGTACCGAGCGCCAGAGCGCTAGCCACTCGGCCATTCAGGCCCCTTTAAACATTTTATATGAAATATAATAAAACATTACAAATAGTTCAGATAAATCAATATTTAATTTTCTAATAATTTTAGAGAAAAGATTTATTAATAGAATTCAAATGTCCAACATTTAGAAAAATTAAGTTTACATTTATTGACAACTAAAAAAAATGAGCCCTTTGCTTTAAAAATCGTTGTAGGATAGACCTATATCTCACTTCGCTTCAACAGCATAGAAAGCAGTAAAAATTGTTGGCAAAACACGCAAACTGACACTATATATGTTAAAAAAAAAGTTATATATGTTAACAAAGTAAAATCAAATGAGATTTACTACTCTGCTCAAAAAGTAAGACCAATTATTATTATTTTTTAAAAAACTCTTTATTTATTCTTCCAAATTTATTTCATCGCCTTCAAAGTAATCCCCTCCGGACACAATGCATTTATGCAAACTTTTTTTTCCAATCCTCAATACATGTTAAAAAGTCATCGGCAGGGATGGCCTTCAAAGATCGCGGCAATTCACGTTGAATAGACTCCAAAAGGTGTCCTCGGATTGGTCTTTTGAGTTTAGGGAATAGCCAGAAGTCGCGCGGTGTGAATATGGTGGTTGTGGAACGACATGGGTTTCATTTTTGACGGAAAGTCATGAAGTAGCAATGCAGTGTGAGCTGGCGCATTCAGTGTTTTCGGTACCAACCAAAATTTGACGCGTTTGAGGCTCAGAAAATCTTTTAAAATGGAATTTTGAAATTCCAACATCATCAGCAAGGTCTCTAGTTGTAAATCGACGGTTCGCAGGCACCAAATCTTTAATTTTTGGGACGGGAGTTTCGTCGGTTTAGGTGGATGGTCGACCAGAGGGCTTTTCGTCTTCAACGCGTTCTTTGCCTTCTTTGAACGGTTTATACCACTTGTAAACATTTCTTTCCGATATATGAATGCTCCCCGAATGCCTTCTGCAACACTCTATACGTTTCCACAAACAAAATTTAACACCAAGTTCTTGCTCAATTCATTCAGACATTTCAAAAATCGCCGGAATCAGTTTTAGCGTCTCGCAAAGCCAAGCGTAACTCGTACAGTTTAATGAATATTTTGACCTGAAATTTCACACAGATCTCAAGGACAGTGCCAGCAACCTAAAAAAGTAAAAGAAAAAAATTGAAATTCCATAAGCCCCCTGAATTTTAAATTGAAAATTGGTCCTACTTTTTGGACACAGTAGTATGATTGCCCCAACTCCCTCCTGACACTCGCTGTCTCCTGTGCGATAACCAGGAGGAAATGGATACGCCTCACCTTGCTTCCTGTTCTGCACTGCCTCCTGTTTCTTTATGAATTGGTTTGTTTTGTCGCTCTATGGTCATCTTGTGCACACTTTAGGCTAAATAGACCGGGACCTACAGTTTAAAGTGGATTCCAAACCACTACAAACATCCATGGCACTGCCGGGACTCGAACCCGAAACCTGTGGTACCGAGCGCTAGCCACTCGGCCATTCAGGCCCCGTGTTTCTTTATGGAAGCGTTATAGGAATGCCAGACTTAAGTGGATGGATTAACTGATGTCATTTGTTTCTATTTTTGTTCTTTTTTTAATTCCTTCTATTAGCTTACACTCTCCCTATATATATCTTGTTCAAATTTTCCATCGTTCATAAAATACTTTTTATTCCTTCACTCAAGTTCAAATACATTTTTTTTAACTTGTAGTGGATGACACTGGCTGTTAATACAGTTTTTTTCAAATATTAATTCAGTAATTAAATTTAATTAATTAATTAAAAAAAATTTTAGATTTAAGTTGCATATATCTACCAATAGATGGAGCCAGATAAACTTAGAAAAATGAATGAAAATTATTTATAAAGGACTTTCTGCAAGAGAGTGAAAAAAAAGTAGGAATTGACTTTAAAGTTTTTTTTTTGTTTATGTTACTTGTTATGATATCTGTTGTCCTGTAAACCTACTGTTGGGCCCTGATGGCCGAGTGGCTAGCGCTCGGGCTCTCGGTACCACAGGTATCGTGTTCGTATCCCGGCGATGCCATGAATATTTGTAGGTGTTCAGAATCCACTTTAAGCCGTAGGTCCCGGTCTCCTATGACCGTAGAGCGTCACACAGCACAATCAGACTTCTTTTCACCCACATCATTTCCAAACTGTAAAGGGGTAACTCAGCTCTAGGTACAATGATGTGATGTGGTGTAGCAGTAGTGTAAACCTGCCATTGGAAATTTTAAAAAAAAATATGTTTACCCCGTATTAACAACGCCGATGCTCTCAATTATATTACTAATGGTCAGGGCCGGATTCAGATGAAAAGTGGTCCTAGGCTATTCCACTTACGAGGCCCTTTCACCTCCCCATATGCAATAAAAATTATCATATTTTCTATCAAATCAAATTAAATATATTCAATACATTGAAGAATAAAACAAATTCAATTCAGATAAATTTATTTCATAATAATACGCATTTAAAGTTTAAGTATGAATTATTATGAATTTTAAGTTTTAAACTAAACCAAAAATGGAACTTTATTCAAACAAAATCCAGATCACAAAAAAAAAAAAAAAAAAATTTTTTTTTTTCAAATTGTATATCATATTAAGTTTTATGTTAATAGTTATTTTATTTAAGGACTGATTCGATCCGAGTATTCATTAATTCGAAATAGTAGAACACTTTTTCACACAGAATTCTTCTATAAGTTCAAAATCTATTTTTCGGAAGGATTCATTTTCGATGCGCAAAATACTTAATGAAGACAGCCTCGTCATTTTTATGTTTGTTTATTAGTCATATGTGTAGAATTTCTCCTATATTTTCGATTCAGTGTGTTAGTGTTTACTGTTTCTAGAATAGTGTAATTGTAATTTTGCTAACAATTTGAATGTAGGCCCCTCTTGATCTTGAGGGGCCTAGGCTGAAGCCTAGTTAGCCTATAGGAAAATTCGGCCCTGCTAATGGTCGATCTGAACTCAATTGAAATTACGTTTCAGGCTACTGCGAAGGCGACTACGGCAGGATCCCCGTCGGCGAGACCGGCTACGACGACCTGGCCTGCGAGAGGATCACCTGCAGCCAGGGCTGGATGAACGCGGCAGGGTGAGTGCATTTCCAAATTCAGCAGTAGAAACTGACCAAAACCTAACACGCCTTTACCATAGTTCGACCACCAATAGTGAAAGAAAATTTTCAAGCGACCAAATTTGGGCAGATTCAAACAAATCGACATAATAGGGGATAAATGTAATCTCGGGTGATTTTAATTACAATAAAAATGAGTATAATTTTTAATAATAAAATTTTTAAAGGTACTTACGTATTAACGCCACCGCAGCAGAAGTTGCGCCAATAAAGAGCTGCCAATGCGCCAAAATAGACACTGTTTTGAATTTATGTTAAACTCTACACTGAAGTGACAAAAGTCATGGGATACCTCTTAATATCGTGTCGGCCCTCCTTTCGCCCGGCGAAGTGCAGCAACTCGACGTGGCATGGACTCAACAAGTCGTTGGAAGTCTTCTGCAGGAATATTGAGCCATGCTGTCTCGATAGACGTCCATAATTGTGAAAAAGCGTTGATGGTGCAGGTTTTGGGCACGAACAGACCTCTCGATGATGTCCCATAAATGCTCGATGGGATTCATGTCGGGCGATCTAGGTGCCAGATCATTCGTTGGAATTGTCCAGAATGTTCTTCAAACCAATCGCGAACAGTTGTGGCCCGGTGACATGGCGCATTGTCATCCATAAAAATCCCATCGTTGTTTGGAATACATGAAGTCCATGAATGGCTGCAAGTGATCTCCAAGTAGCTGAACATAAGCATTTCCAGTCAATGTTCGGTCCAGTCGCACCAGAGGACCAAGTCCATGCCATGAAAAAACAACCCACACCATTACGGAGCCACCCCCAGCTTGAACAGTGCCTTGCTGACAGTTTGGGTCCATGGCTTCGTGGGGTCTGCGCCACACTCGAACCCTACCATCAGCTCTTACCAACTGAAATCGTGACTCATCGGACCAGGCCACGGTTTTCCATTCGTCTAAGGACCAACCGATATGCTCACATGCCACGAGTCGCTGCAAGCGATGTCGTTCTGTCAGTAAAGGCACTCGAGTCGGTCTTCTGCTGGAATAGCCCAAGAAAGCCAAATTTCTCCGCACAGTTCTAACAGACAAGTCCCTTGTACGTCCCACATTGATTTCTGCGGTTATTTGACGCAGTGTTGTTGCTTGTCTGTTAGAATTTACGACTCTTTGCAGACGTCGCCGGTCTCGGTCGTTAAGTGCAGCCGGTCGACCACTGCGCTGTCCATGGTGGGATGTTATGCCTGAAATTTCATACTCTTGGCACACTCTTGACACAGTGGATCTGGGAATGTTGAATTCCCTAACGATTTCCGAAATGGCATGACCCATGCGTCTAGCTCCAACTAACATTCCGCGTTCAAAGTCTGTTAATTCCCGTCGTGCGATCATCATCACGTCAAAACCTCTTCACATGAATAACTTGAACAGAAATGAAAGCTCTGCGAAAGCACTGCGCATTTATACCTGTTCTACGCGATGCTACTGCCATCTGAAAATTTGCATATTGCTATCCCATGACTTTTGTCACTTCAGTGTATATCGGCCCATTCTCCACCGAAATCCGATTGACTACTTTGTTTTTAAATAAAGTGTTCTGAATTTTGAAAGTGTTTTGATTTTAAATAAAGTGTTTTATATATTTTATGATTTGTCACAAAAATTTTAAATGTAGATTGGCGCCACTTAAAAACCGCCAAATCTGTAGCTGCGGTGGCGTTAATACGTAAGTACCATTTTAAATTACAAAAAATCAAAAGAAAAAAATGTGACGAAAAAAATTCTACAATAATTAATAGATATTTTTTCCCAATTCCTTCTATTAGCTCAGACTCTCCCTATATATATCTTGTTCAAATTTTCAATCGCTCATAAAATACATTTTATTCATCCACTCAAGTTCAAATACACTTTCCTTTTAAACTTGACAACAACTCAACTCTTTTTTTTTAGATGACACTGGATGTTAATACAGTTTTTTCAAATATATCAATTCAGTAATTCAATTCAATTAATTAATTTTAGCTTTTTTTAGATTTAAGTTGCATGTATATACCAATAGATAAACTTCCAAGAAATGAATGAAAATTATTTATAATGGACTTTCTGCTATATAGTGAATAAAAAGTAGGAATTGACTTAAAATTTTGTTCTTTTATATTACTTGTTTTAAACTGCTTTGCACTGCGTATAATTGATTAGCAAATTTTGTTGTATCTGTTGGAAATACTGACTCCAAAGTCTTTAATATTCTTGCTGGGGTACCTCAGGGCTCGATCTTGGGACCATTTCTTTATAACATTTATATTAATGGCATTCCTCAAGACCACAAAATTATTTTAGCTCTCTACGCAGATGATACAGCTTTAATTACTCAGGGGCGGCGCACACACATTATACAGAAAAATCTACAAAATTATATCTATAAACTTGAAAATTGGCTTAACAATTGGAAGATTAAACTTAACGTCGCGAAGACTGAAGCAGTACTATTTACCAAGAAAAATAAATCTAATACTCCTAACATAACCATTTATAATACTAACATTCCCTGGTCTAAAGAAGCAAAATACTTAGGTGTGATATTAGATAAGAATCTTAACTATTGTTCTCACATTAAATACCTTCGCAATAAATTTAATAACCAATTAAGAAATTTCTTTCCTTTAATACGTAGAAACTCCTCACTAACAATTGAACTTAAAAAGCTAATCTACCTTTCTTACCTCAGACCCATTATAGCATATGCGAGTCCAGTTTGGGGCTCTACTTCTAAAGCAAACATCACAATTCTCGAAAGACTGCAAAACAAAATTAGCCGAATGATCACGGATTCGCCTTGGTTCTTCAGAAATGCGGAAATACGATATGCCATCTCTATCCCCAGTTTTGTTGAATATGTTGAAAAACTAGTGATTAATTTTTATAATAATCTCTCCAACTCTAACAATCTTGTATTACAAGATCTTCAAAATTACAGCTATGATATTTCTCTCCCCAAAAACCGCGATCTGTTTTAAATATCAATAGTTAAAATCACTATTTCCTCTTTCTGAAGGACCAATGCTTTCTTCTATACTGCAATGGATGTCTGGTTTTCATTACGGCGGTGCTCAGTTTTTTATTAACTTTTCTTTTTTACTACAGTATGCTTTCATTTTGTAATTTTAATTCCTATCCTTCTGTATTTTTTTTTTTTTTTTAAAATCAGTTTATTTATTTGTAATTTTTATTCAATTATCTACTTTTTCTATAAATTTAACATTTTTTCACACTGGCAATGGGCTTAGACCAATCGACACGAACCCTATTTTTCAAGGATGGAGGTTTATGGTCGCTGCGCGACCAATGCACTCCGAAAATCTACAACGAATTTTTTAATTGATAGCACTCTAACAAATCATGGATTCTTCCTTTTAAGTTTATAAACTGGATGTTTACCCTTTTATACAATCTGTAGTGTAAATGAGTTGGCTAACTAGTAAATGAGTTGGCTATGAGTAATAACTAAATGAGTTGGCTAATTAATGATTAAAATCTTCAAACCTATTTGAGGAGGATAATAAAACCGCGTATTCTGCACTTAAGGGTTTCGATTCCAACAAGTCTCTTTTCCACGCCAAATGGAATCGCCAAAGAGTAGTGAAAAAATACAGCCAATGCCATTTTGGTTGTTTAGGAAATGCCGTGGTAAAAATCGCAAGGGAAAAAAAATCGACAAATAAACAAGCGGAACCCTCAAGTGCAGAATTCCCATAAAATCTTGTGTTCGAGAATTAAAAAATAGGTATTTATCATATTCTCCAACAGATTCGTCACAACCGATCTTGGCACGAATGATTCGTTATAGAGATCTAAGAAAATTTCCAAATTCATAGGCACTGAAACTTTTGTATTCATTATCTAGGTTCGCATAATTTGTAGAAAAACTAGCCATATAGCAATTGTTTTATTCAATAAAATAATTTATTGTACTCCGGCTAAAATCCTTTAGTATGCAAACAATCCATTACATGATGAAAGTGACCAAGGAAGTAAAAAAAAAAAAATTTTTCAAAGATACGAAAAACTCCGCTCTCGAAAGCAATACCCATAACTTTATGGGTGAAAAAAATTACTTGTATCATCTTACATGCCTGTCTGTGCAAATCTTATTAATCCTCGGATCTCCTTCATCTTAACTAATTTTATATAACTGTCGACCCTCCCTCTGAACCATATTCAATCTTCCCAAACTGTACAAGGACATCTATAGGCACAGAAAGTTGTGATGTAGTAGTAGCAGTTTTAGTTTGAATAAAATGTTTTTTCTTATATTTAAACGATTACTTTTAATTAATGTTTACTACTTTATAGAAAACTAAAAGATAGTTATCTCTGTCAACATAATTTTCTTATTTCTACGGTATTTATTGTTCTAAAGATGTTCTGTTTTAAAATTAAGTTTAACAAAGTGTCTGCGATTGTTATTAGATCTTGCATAAATGCACATTCCTCATACAATCCACCAACAATACTGATTTATACACAGTCCAGTCACATTAATGTGACTACTTTCGACGTGAAATAACCAATCACAAAAGGCCGGTGGCAGCACATTGCAGTGGAGTGTATATAAAGAATTCCACTTAATACCACTTAAATACCACATTCCACGTAAAGCCAGAATATACAAGTGTATATTCTGGACTTTTGACAGGTGGTCACATTAATGTGACTGGACTGTGTATACACATATACACTCAAGAGCCAAAACATTATGACCACCCCTACATTTTGCAATGAACTCGCCTGGATGACGTGGAAGGCACGGGATCAGGTGGAAGTGGTATTTAACTGATGGTATTAATCCATGCCAAGGCGGGTTGAAGCTGTGTTGCGCGCCAAAGGTGGGCCAACTCGTTATTGACAGGTGGTCATAATGTTTTGGCTCTTGAGTGTATGTATATAAACCATTTGATTCCTCAATTTTTCAACTGACGGCGTATTTCGTCTTTTAAATATGATAAGAGTCTTTCCTGGATTTTTTTACGTATATTTATCATGATTTTTAATGATGTTTTCACGGATTCGAGAATTTAACTGAGCCAATTACTTTTTACCACTTTGGCGCAGCTTGGCCCTTGTGGGATAGAACTCCAACCAACCGATTGCCAATTGACGACTGCAAAAATCGAAGTAAATATTGAAACGCTTTACAATAATTATTATTTATTAAGTTTTCTGCCTTTACACATGGACGCTTTATTTATTTGGCAAAAATAATCTGTAATGTGACCACACATGTTTGGCCCTTACTCAAAGAGCATTCGATTCGCAGGTGTGGAACTGCTTCTATCAACATGCCCGGGTGCCGCCTGGTGCGAGGAACCGGGCACTACCCCGATTGCTGCCCAACGCACGTGAGATGCGATGACGAAGACAACGAGACGGAATGATTGTCTATCTTCCCGACTATGCTCTATGAATGCTCAATCCACTTACGCTATTGGGAAGACTAATGCTTTTATTTTTAAAATACATAAATTTAAATAGTTTCCTTTCTTTTATGTAATGATATCGTTGAATAAAAAAAATTTAATGTTTCAATGAATGTGTAATGTATTTTTTAATGGCAAAAACACCGATAGTAAAATCTATAAAACGAATGAAATTTACAGTTTAATCCAAACTTCTGGTATTCTTCTTTGGCAAAGAATGCCAGAAATATGAACTGAATCCATTTCTACTTCCCTTGCAGATCCAAATGCCTTGGCAAAATCTAAACTTGTGATTCCTTCTAAGATCAAAACTAAATACCAAATTACAGAACTAAATGTTGACAGAAGAACAGCTACTATTCTCACGGGAATTAAGGATGAAGCACCACAAAAATATGAAAATTTCTGGTAATAGCGTTAAAAAAATACCAAAAAATGTGGCAACTGCCCTGATGTCGAGCTTGCTCCTCATCATGTCCGATTGCCCAGCTGTTGCAACTGCCATGCATTGCCTGGACCATCCCTCAGAAAGGATTTATAGAGCTGGCAATCAACATAGCCAATATTATTCGGGAGCACCACTATATTTGATTCCCTTGTACTCTTCAGAGGATACAACAATCAAATTTACACAATTTTCTACAAATGAGTAAAAAAACCCATTGCCTCGCACAAATTCTCACTCATTTCTTAAGTGGCCCTCAAGGTAGTCTAATTCAACATATTTAAAATTGTTTCAGAAATTGGAGATGAAATTATTTTTCAGAGTTGATAATCTACTGTGAAAGGAGAGGCAATTGGAACAATTACTAAATATTAAACAAATTTTCAAGGAAACATACCTTCACCTTAAAAGTGCAGTATATTAGATGTCCAATAGTGTACCTTAAATAATTAAGAATGCTCGAAAACGGTTATGAAAATATAAAAAATTATATGAAATGGTTTCAAATAAAATGCCAACTACATAAATATTTATATATGTATATATATCATGCATTTAGGCATGATATGTTTGATGTCCACAATACAAAAAATATAAAAATTAAAATCTGACAATTTTATATAAAATTATAGAAAAACTTCATTTGAAATAAAGATCTAATAGAATGCAATCATTTTGTCTACATCACCTTGATATAAAAATTTCAGTTTCCTTTAATTAAAAAGAGCCGATTAGATTTTTTTCTGATTACACAACCAAGTAGAATTAGTTCATAATAAAGTAGTTTTTAAATTATGAACAAATTTTTAGTGATTATATTTTGCATTTAAAACCATAAATATAGATAAATACATACAACAGAATCAATTTAAGTGGTCGATAAAAGATTGTTAAAATAAAGTATGGAAAATTAAAAGAATAGATATATTTAATGAAAAATGTAGGATAATTAGGCATTGTGGCAATATATGTTATATCCCAATTCTACCTTTAAGGCTATTATTATTGCCAATGCTATTCACTCTAAATGTTACAATATAAAATGTTAAAAAAAATTTTTTTTTAATCGACAAAAAAATCGGGATTAATTTCTTAATAATCTTAGATATTTTATTCAATAGTTTTTCTTCAATTTCCAAAGAACTACATTTCTCAGTGGGATTCATCTAGTAAAATAAAATAAATACAGTCAAATTAGGTCGCCCTCAAATATATACATTTTAAACAAAAAATATAATAAATATTTTGACAAAATGATTCAAAGTTTATAAAGATGAAGCAAGCATTGCTAAAATAATGAAAATGGAAAAAGAGAAAAACTATTTTAAGATAAAAATATTGTAGGAAAACCGAAAACACATGAGGATTTTTCTGTTATGTGGAATGTGTGATCTTTTCCTCAATATTTCCACCAGGACAAAGAATACAAAAATATAGAATCCACAATTAAACAAACTACTTATAACTATTATATTGACATGAGCTTAATTTATGATTAACCAAGATAATTCTTTTGCTTTTTATAAAACAAACAGTTTTTTTAAAATAATGAAACAGAAAATGTGAGGGAAAGGACTAATCTTACACAGAAAAAACACACAGCTTACATTTAATTAAAGAAATCTTTAGAGTCCTAACTTATAGTTAGAAGTTGACTATAAGTTAAGGAAATGATCATTAGATTAACTACTAAATCAATATCCATTGCAAATTTTGTTATATTAAAAAAAAAAATTAATTTACACAAATATATAAATAAACTTCAAAATTGCATCCAAATGCAAAAAGTTTGCTTTAAAAATGTTTATTAACAATAACAACAAGGCACATAATGAGTTCTAAAATCAATTGAATTCTAAATTGGTTTGACAAGAATAGCTTCCACCTTGGATCCTGCTTCGAGAACAGTGCACGAGCTTGTTCTGGGAGGCAGAAGCAACAGTGCGTGGGCATTCTGTAAGCTGAGCAGGCGGCTGCTCTGCTGGGGGCCAGTACTGCTTGCCATGAACACACCTTCTTCATTGCACACCAGGCAAGCCCGATGATACTCGGGGCGCTCATCCAGCTTAATGTCATGAGCCAGCTGCAATAAAGCACATTTATTATCCAAATTGAACAGTTTCATGTTCACACATACAAAAATACTTCTATTTTTAACTAAATATTAGAGAATGAATAGTATCAGTTAAGTTTGATTCAGCTTACAATCGATATCCCTATTTTAGCTCATATATGAAAGTATTCTAAGAAAAACATGTATAAATGAATAAAATATACAAGTCTCACAGGAAATAATTCTGCTTTGGATATATCAATTTGACCAGTAAAAAATAAAATAAATAAAAAAAAAAAAAAAATTTATCACAATCGTCCTAGTTCCTTTTTGTGTGTTAATTGTGATATGTTAAGACAACCATAAATATCACTTGAAACTGAATGCTTATTTCAATTACTGAAAATAAGAAGCAGATAAAAAATAACCAGCCGATACTTTCTTGCAGTGAGATGGCCTACATGAATTAATTTCATCATGAATAATACAAACTTAGATAAACTTCTCATGAGGTGTCTTCTTTTTCTACCCTATACATATTAAGAAAGTAGCTTTTAGCGTTTTATATTTCAGAAAAAGTCATTTAGCCTTAAAATGTATTCATTTATTCAAAAAAAAGTACACATTGTTATAAAAACTATACAATATATGTCAAAATTAAAACTGAGCTAATTTCAATATAATTCAAAAAATAAAAAGTGGCTTTAACAGTAAACTATCTAAAAATAAACCTTTGTAGTTCATTTTTAATATGCATAAACTAAAACTAAGCATTTTTAGTGTATATACTGTAAATAAAAAAGGTTTAATACATGATCCAACAGGACTACAGTTTTCATTTTCAAAACAACATTTTAACAATCCATATTTTCATTAAAATTAATTTTTAAATCATAAACCTAAGCAAAATAAATATACATATTAACTGCTAGAAAAACAAAGATAAAAACATCTAGTTCAACATACAAAAGCAACTATGACTGTCACTACTGAAGCAAAATGTTATTGACTACACTATTTTGAAATAAGCATATAAGTGCAAAAAAAAAAAAAAAAAAAAAAAAATCATGAAAACTTAAAAAAAAAAAAATATATATGTACCAATACTAAATTTTTCCCATTATACTAATTTTTTTCCTGAATTTTGCAAATGCTGGTGCTATTTCCTTGAAATTAATGGATGTTTTCCAATTCTTTAAATTAAAAAAATGGGAAAGTAATAGGCAAACATGGTTTCTTTAAAAAAAAAACTTTATGAAAATTTATATAGTTGTTGGCATCTCTGAATATATTAAATTTTGAAAAGTTTTAATGAAATAAAATATTAATTTTAAGTTCAAAATTAAATTGAAAATTAAAAATGATCTACCTTAAAATTTTAATTTTTCCAATAAATGAAAAAAAAAATAACGGTTTAAAAAACCTCTCATTTTATACTAATTTATGTATTAATTTCACCATGCTTGGAAATATAGAATTTATTTCATAAACTGATGAAGTAAATCTTATGTATTAATTAAATACATTCTCACATTGGTGTTGAAAGATTTATAAATAAGTCTTTAATTATCAATCTCATTTCAACTTTCCTATTTCAGTTTTATGAGATTTCTTTCCTTCATTAATATCTTTCTTAATGCATATTCTATTTCAGAAAATTTGAATTGAAAAACATATGCATAAAAAAGGCTTGCTTAAATATGCTTACATATACAGAAATAACCTTCACCAATTGTCATTGTTGATAGCATTATTTTTTTATGGCTTTAGCTATAACTTCACTACAGCCAGATTTATTGAAAGAACAAGGATTTACAAGCCAAAACAAGTCTTCAAGTAGCAACAGAAGTCCTAATTTCTCAATAAATAGTAAACTTAATTTTCTTCCTGGTCTTTTAAAATGTCCCATAAAAAAAATGAGGATAACTATTTTTTGAGTAAATACTGAAATAATAAGCATTGTATCAAATAAATTGAATGCAGGAAACTTACCTGAACCTTGATAGTTTTATGCATGGGTTCGTTGAAACCCATCAGCTTCTTAATGCAAGGGATCACAAACAGGTAGAAACATACAAAAGCAGACACAGGGTTTCCTGGCAGACTAAAGACATACTTCTTCACCCCATCCACGTAAGCAGTTGAAAAAGTGGTTGGTTTCCTTCAGAAATCATATTGACTTGTTTTTTAAATAAAATAAAATAAGAAAAATTTTAAAAAGTGATAAGCAACTATTGAAAGCAGATTATTTAATAATTAATAGCAACTAAGCTGAAGGGATCCAAAAGTTTATTGCAATAATAATAGAATGAAAATTTTTAACAAACATTTGTTACGCAATTAACACATTCAACCTATTTTATGAATATAATTACATAAGCTGCAACGAAGGCTTTTGAGGCTCTTCAGTACAATCATATTGAAAAGTGAAAGTATAAGCTTCTTTAAATTGTAAACTAAAATTAACTCCACAGAGAATAGTAATATACACCCTTTTCATTATATAATAAATAACCCCAGCAAAGCAATTGTTTTTAATAAAAATTTGTAAAAAATAGACTGCAAAAACTGTTGTACTAAGTCAAACTCCCCTTGTTGCAACACAAAATGTATCATCCTGCATTGCAGTTCGCCCTTTATGATCCTAAGTCTTGGATATTATAAATTTAAATATTTTTAATAGACTCTCCTCATGAAATAAAGTGCATGCTGGAGGACACATTGAATGTTTGTGACACTGTGAAATTTCTTAAAAGAAATCTTTGAGCATGTGCTGGTAAGGAATTCCCAAATTTAAAGAATTAAATATCTCAATTATTTTTACAACACTGTACATAGCTAAAAATTGTGTTTCAGCTTAAATTTTCATGAAATCAATATAAAAAATTAAATGCCTTTCAAAGAAGCTTGATTGGTCATTTATGATATTATGTTTTGAAGAAGAAAAAAATTAAATAGAGCTATTCAAATCAATGAACTTTATTTAAGTTATTATATGATTTTAATATTCATATTAATTAATTGCAAGGGGTGAAATCAATTATTTGGAGAAAAATATTCTGAATATTTTTAACTTTAAGACCTTTATGAAAGTTCTATTATTCACATATTAGGAAAAATTAGTAAAAAGATTTAGTTTATAAAGTAAAAAGTAGCAAAAATAGCAGGATAATGATAAAACATTTAAGAACCCATATATAAAAGTATAAATCTTTAAACTCAATATCAGTAATATTTGGAAGATGTTTTAGTAACATACTAGTAGTGATATACAAATATTATACAATTGAAGAAATTCAGTAGCATACAGATTATGACTTCACTTTATCATTTCAGTTCATCAGAGAAATAACATTAAAGTTCATTTTGTTTATGATTAATATTATTCAACAATTTCATAAATTATAATTAATGTTTGCCAAAAACAAATATTGGAAACAGAAATATATGTATAATATAAAAATATAGAATACATGTATAAATTTACAATAATCACTGGTATATTACATTTTCCCATCGTACTATTGCACTTATTTTATACCTATAAAAATGAATAAAATTATTTTTCTGAAAATTTTTGTAAATGCCTTCTCATGAGAATGATGAACGTTTTATAGTAAGCATTTTGCAAAAAAAAAAAATACAAAGGCTGATAACATACAAAAAATTAATTTTGCAAATGCACTCAGGGGAAAAAAAAAATACAAATGTGTGATTTAGTTATAAATGCTAATATTATTTATAAGTTCAATAAACTTTAGGAAACACTTCTAGATTATGTGAATGATAAATTTTTAAGTTTTATGAAGCTATTATTTAAAGTCAATGGATACAAACCCTGGTTTCATGTTAATTCTGGCAAATTGAATTGTTGCTTTAAAATCTGTTTCCAGCACTTGCTTTAAAATATCCTGGAAAAATATTTAACTGTAATTAAAAATATAAAAATTAAATTAAAAGAAAATCACTGATTTATTGTCATTATATTTTTTTTAAAATTAATGGCTAGGTATGTGTACATTGAGACAATACATAACTTCTGATTGAGAGTTATTTTCTCAATTTTCTTTTCTTTTATGCAATAATGAGATCAATATATTTCTTTTTTACTTTTGGATATATTTTAATGTGCATTGAATAAATGTTAATACTCAAATAACAAAACCCTTAAAACAACTGAAAATTTACTCAGTCTTAAAAATTTTTGTTCTTTGATTACATAAATTTTTACTTTTTGATCATTTCTCCATATTCTTCTCAATGAACAATGTTTAATTGAAAATAATTTTTAAGATATAATTTTCTATTATAAAAAAATGAAAAGACTTCTCACAAATTTTAAAATGTTACTAAGTTTAACAATTTTTCACTTTAAAAAGTACATTTTTTGTTTTTAATTTTATGGATTACAAGTTGAAATGACTGGCATTACTGAGTTTAAAAAAAAAAAAAAAAAAAAAAAAAAAATTTATTGATGTGCATTTGGTTGAGAAAAAAACTAGAATAAAGAACAAGAATATACCATAATTGGTCAATTCATACCTTTGCAGGTGCCTTCTAAGAGGCACCTGCAAAGGTATGAATTAATGAATATGACTTAATTTCAAAATACTCTTGTTAAAGCACAAGTTCACAAATGTAATAAATATATGCAAATAATAATGATAAATATATTTGAAACAAATCTACCTTTTCGCCCATCGATACACTACCAGTTGTAATAACTACGTCAGACATTTCAAAAGCTGACACTAATTTACACTTGATATCATCAGGTCTGTAATATAAAAAGAACAGGAATATGAGCACACAGTAGAATCTAATGAGAATAACATAAAATAGATTTTTATTATAATGCACAAATTCAAAATAATTTGTGTTGTTGTTACTAATACCCCTGGTGCAGGAAAGCCTGCACCAAGTCCAGAAGACCCTGTTTGCAGGCGACTGGGCCATGGCTAAGGGTAATATGCAGCTTCACTTTAGCGAAGAACCATGAGGGCTGTAGACTGACTAAACCTCAAGACAGTGCTCTATGATCATATTAGACCGGAACCTATGGTTTAAAAGGATTCCAAACCACTACAAACATATTGGCACCGCCGGGACTCGAACCCGAAACTTGTGGCGTCGAGCGCCAGACACTTGGCCATTCAGGCCCTAAAATAATTTGTTCTCCATTAAATAAACAATTTTATTTTATTCTCTCCAGATGCTTTAATAACAAAATTCATAGTTTCACTTTAAATATTAGAAGAAAACATTAAGATATTAATAATATTCAATTAAAATTCTTATAATATTGTAGAAAAATGTCATTATATTAATTGCCAGACTGTTTCATCAAAAATCCATCCATTTTTCTAGTTTCTATTCATTCATTTTTCTATTTAGTTTCATTTTTTTTTTTTTTTTTGTCCATCCAGAATGTTTCATCATAAACACATCATTCACCATAATATAAAGCACATCATTCATGTAATTAATAAAATGAATTATTAAAGATTAATACTTACGTATCTCTCGCAATTCCAACATCAAACATAGATATTCTGTTTTCATACAACATAAACTCTAAGCTGGTTCTGTTGCAGTCCCTGATGTAACCAGGTATCAAAGGTGTACCTGGCTCCAGAAGCTTTGGAGAGTAAAATAATTTTTAGAATAAATGGAATCATAAAATACATAATGCAAATCATGAAATTAGAATTAGTTAAAAATTTATTATTAAAATCAGAAGAGGAACAAGCTTTGAAAGATTAACTTATTCAAGTATTAAATATTATCGTCATATAGATGCTCTGAAAAACTAAAGAGCATATGGAACCTTTATATTGCTTAGAAGGATAAGAGTATTTTCAAACATTCAATAATGAATAGAACAATTAAAATGTTAGGAAACCTCAGCCTCAAAGTTATTTTAAGGTACAAAAAAAAAAAAAATTGCCAACTCTTTTAAATTAGTACATTTTCCAAGCCTTTGGAAATTTGACAAATTTCTTATAATCCTTAAATCTGGAAAAGATTTTACCGACCATCCACTTGTTTACTAAGAATAATTATAATTATAATTTTTTTTTATATTAAAAGAATTAAAATTATGATTATGATTTTTTAGCAAAGGCATTTTATCTTTTAACAACTCTTTCACATTATTGAATTAATTTCACTTCCTAATGAAGTACAATAATTCCCTGCCTATAACCTACTAATTGCAGAAGAAGGGAGGGGGAAGGTAATAAAATACCCATCTTGTATAATCTGTAGGTGATTTGCTTAATTAACTAATTACATTTAATTTAAAAATAAATCATACTGAAAAGTTTTACTATAAAATAAATTAAGCTTATGAATACTAATTATTAATTAGAGTTTGTACCAAAAAAGTTATGTAAAATAATTATATTAATTTATTTTAAATCAACACTGGATGAATTTTAATTCTTATGAAAGGGCTAGTTGTTATAGTTAAGTTAAAGGGATTATAGTTGTAAGGGATAGTTAGAATGTTATTCCATAAAAACATAAATGTTAGCAATGTGTCATGGTTATTCAACAACAAAAAGATTTTTAAAAAAATCAATTTAAATCTTATTTTTATAGAAAAAGGAACATGTCTTAATTTTCAACAGTTTATTAGTCGAGTAAATAAATAAATTGAAAACATTTGTAAAAGTCTAAGTAAATTAGATATAAATTTACTTCATCTCCAGTTGATAATAAGGACACTACAGGTTTTTGGAAAACTGAAATTGTTTGAATGCCGCATGTTACCATAACTCCAATATCAGCAGCTGAAACTTTGTGATATTTAGGTATCAGAACTTCTCCTTTTAATATGTCACTGCCTACAGGCCTGTGAATAAGTATAATTAACAGATCAGAACACATTTAACAAATAAATTATATCACTTAAATATTCAGATTGTTAAAAAATTATACTGTCCAACAAAATAATTCCAATAGCATTAATCATCTTAACTAAGTATTTCTATAAAATCACAGAAATAATTTTATTTTCTTGAACGAGAGATTAAAAAAGAAAATATTTTCTAATAAAATTTATACAGCTATAATATTTTGTTAATCTGTCATTTAATAGTTCAGCATTCCAGACCCAATGAAGCCTTCATTTTTATATGGCTTCAGGCATTGGTTGACCACCAGATGACTCAATGCTGCTTACATTTTCATCCACTGTTTATTGTAATTATCAGTTTTGGTTTAGTACAGTGTTTCTAGCATAGCCATATTTAACATGTCCATTGTTTAATTGTTTCATTTTTTATCTAAAGTTATTTATCTTTGACATTACCCCTTTCAAAGTATAGTGATATTAATCCAGCACAGCTGTGGTCCTGAAGTTACAAAAAATAATTTTTTTTTTTTTAAATTTTGATTTCTAAGAATTGAATATATTTAGAACAAATAGCACAGATAAAAAATTATATCCTAATAACTCAAAAAATTAAAAATGGTTTTTATGGATATTTTATAATTTATCAGCTCCAACTCTACCAAAATAGGCAATTAATCCAAATTAGAAAAATAATAAAAATTAAGAAATTTATTTTAATATATGCTTAAAGACAGGGTAGAAAATGGCAAGATAGCAAAAACAAAATTTTAAATATTGTGTATATAATCTTTCACTAAGAAAATTTATTATAAGAAAACTGCCTTAACAGATACAAAGGGAAAAAGAAACTTCTTAAATATGAATTTATTGTAAGTGACTTTTCTACCAACCTAATAATAATCAATATATAACAATTATACTAAAGTAGGATTTGTACATCCGTATCTGATGTTTTGATTTTCGAGCATCTATATAGTTTTAAGGGGGATATCAAAGATAAAGCACTCTAGATAAAAAATTGCAATGATTTAAACATGTATATATTTAAGGTATTTGCACATTTGTTTTAGATGATTTCAATATCTGTCGAATGCGAATAGAATTGTCATCTGGCATTGAAGGTCAAGAAATGCCTGAATCCATACAAAAGTAAAGGCTTGATTAGTGACTGATTATAGGATGTATCAAATCATAGAATGCAGGATTAAAGATATTACTGTACTAAATAACATCCATATAATATGGTGATTATATTTAAAGTTTTAACAGAATTTACTATTTTTATTTTATCATTAAACAGGGCTTTTTTTTTTCACAAAATATTCTCCTTTCAGTAGCCATTTGCGTTATATGATCTACATTTTGCACATCTTAATTTCAACTGTGGTTGAGAGATTTCAACAGATTTTATCATTTGATTAACAAACTACTTATATAAATTTTTTTTAATTTAATACTAGTGTGATGTATGCTTATTCTTATTGATTATTTTATGCATATTATTTTGTGGATATTACGTATTCATTTTTTAGATAACTAAAAAATTAAAAAATTTATTTTTGCACAATTTAAAAAATCCATTATAGAATAAAAGCTTATTTAAATAATAATGAAAACAAAATATAAGTACAAAAATAAATCCGAAATCTAATTAATTTAATCATCAGAAATAATTTTTATATTAAAACAAGGTAATATTAAAGTGAAATTTAAAATTAATATAGTCTAAAAATGAGATGCACGGAATGGTAAGTATCCTATTTTAAGGCGGAAACTGGATGTTGTGAAGGATGTTAGTCAGATAGATGTGGTGCAAAAATGCTTTGAATTAAATATACATATATCATAGTGTGAAATTGTTTCATCTAGTCTTCCTTTTAATATTGTGCACTCAATTTTACTTATTAACAATTAAAATTCTTTTCACTGCCATACAAATACCTTCTTGATGATATTTCATCCTCAATAATGCAGCTGTTTTTAAATCCATACAATTGAGCCATTTGCCAATTGTTCATGTGATCAATTAAATCAATTAATTAAATCAACAGTTTTAAAATTGTCTTAAGAATTGAATTTCCACTAAAGTGTAGGAGTAGCATTTTTTTTTTATGGATTCATAATATGAATACTCAGTACACTTGTTTGCATTATTTATCTCCAATACTTATTAAGAGAATCTTATAATTAAAAAGTAAAACACAAACAGTCAAAGTTAACAATACCTAATATCTTGATAACGTTTTTCAACTTGCTTTAGGATTTTTATGCAGACTTCATTTCCCTGAAACAAATAATAAATTTTAAAAAAGTGCTATTTTAACCATACATAAAAGATAAAATGAAAAATAATCACTTCATCGTCGTCTTCTATAATTGTGGTATCTTCAACTTGAATAACAGCATCCGATTGATCAGGAATAGCAGAGCCAGTGCTCACTCGAACACACTGACCAGGTTGAAGATGAAAGTCTAACTATAATAACAAAACTTGTATCAAATTTCAATTAAGGCATTATCATAAATTTGCAATACTGGATCTGACAAATCAAAACTCAATAAAAAGTAGGGATTGTTTTCAATAATTATTAATGTGCGAGAGATGCAAATAATGAAATCTTAATAATTTGGAATCAAGTTATTTCCATTTGCTTGCTAGACTGAAACAAAGAATTTAATCTTTGACAATAAGCACATACAAATGATGGTCTAGATCAGGGAGGAGCAAACTTTTTCGGTCGCGGGCCAAAAATTGAAAAAAAAAGTTTGCCGGTACAAAATAAATTTTTCTAAAATTTTAAAAACAATATACAAGAATTACAATTTAATAATGTACTATACAAGTATTACAAGTATACAATTTAATTTAATATTACTATAAATATGTTAATGAGATAAATGAAATTGCGATTTCATTTTTGAAAGTTCTTTATAGTGAGGTTCGAATTGAGATGTACTGATTCTAAGGAACGAAGCTAAATGCTCATCTGTCAGTCTACTTCTGAAATAATTCTTTCTGAGGTTCGTAGTTGAAAACACTTGCTCACATACGCTCAAGAGCCTACATTTCTTTCACTTACTTCTGTGTGTGATGGGGAAGGCTGCGGATCTAAGCGACTTTGATAGAGGGCAGATTGTAATGGCTCGAAGGCTCGGAACAAGTATTTCCGAAACTGCACGACTCGTAGGTTGTTCGCGATCTACAGTTGTTAGTACTTATACAAAGTGGATGAATGACGGTGAAACCAGCAGTACACGACATGGTGTTGGGCGACCACACGCTATCAAAGAAAAAGGTCGTCGGAGACTGTCTCGCATGGTGAAGCAAAACCGGAGATAGATAGTGACTCTGCTGACAGCCCAATATAATGCAGGGCCAAGTAGAATAGTATCGGAGCACACTGTTCAGCGGACACTGTTGGATATGGGGCTACGCAGCAAACGTCCCACTCGTGTGCCTTTGCTGACCAAGCGTCATCGCCAACTGCGCCTGCGCTGGGCCCGGGAACATCGTGACTGGTCCATGGATCAGTGGGAGAGATTTGCCTGGTCAGATAAATCACGGTTTGTCATTCATCACGCCGATGTCCGTGTCAGGATACGCCGTCTTCCAGGCGAACAGTTATTCCCTCAATGCACAGTAGGTCATACACAGGCCGGTGGTGGCGGTATTATGCTTTGGGGGACGTACTCTTGGGCGTCTCTGGGATCCGTGGTTGTGGTAGAGCAGACCATGAATGTTACAGGGTATCTGAACATCATTGCGGACCAGTTGCACCCTTACATGGAAATGGAATGTTCCAACAGGACAACGCCCCTTGTCACAAGGCTAAAATTGTGTTTGAGTGGTTCCAGGAACATGATGCTGAATTCCAGTTAATGTCCTGGCCGCCTAACTCACGGGATCTCAATCCGATAGAACACATTTGGAATGTCCTGGGACGGCAGCTCAGAATTCAAAGACCCCCAATTCGCATAATCTCGGATTTGCGAGACCGTTGCTTAAACATCTGGTACAATCTGTCTCCGGCCATCTACCAAGGACTTGTGGCATCCATGCCAAGGCGGGTTGAAGCTGTGTTGCGCGCCAAAGGTGGGCCAACTCGTTATTGACAAGTGGTCATAATGTTTTGGCTCTTGAGTATATATAACATGAAGCAACCATAGCACTGATTTTCTGGGCGTGAGATATTAAATTTGGAAAACTTACTTTCGATAATGATTTGTAAAACTAACTTTGGCATATTTAGAAGTAACTGCTTGAGATGATTGTTAGATTGCAATTCAATTTGCAAATCTGACCTCACTGTTTCACAATTTACGTTGAAAGGCATGGTAAAAATATCCAATTCTGCTTGAATGGCATTGAAATCTTGAAATTTGCGTTCGAACTCATAATGCAGTTTTTTCAAGCCATTTTTATAATTCTTAAGCTTCTTTTCATTGACTGAAGGTATTGGATTTAACCTCGAGAAATGAGACAAGTCGTTCCTAGCTAGCTACCCAGCAAACAGATTAAAGTTTTAGTTTAAAAGCTTTGAGATGGGCCCAGATATCGTCAATAAATTGGTTTTTCCCTTGCATATTGGCATTCAAGTTGTTAATATGACAAAGAAGATCTGTGAAAAATGTGAAGTCCGAAAGCCATTCTGTATTTTTTAACATTTCGCACTGCACAAAACACTGTTTCGCATGGAAGAAAGACACAATTACGTCTTTCAGCTGCTAAACTCGCTCGAAAACACATTCTGCACTAAGCCACCTTACTTTCGTGTAATACAGTACATCAGAGTATTCAGATTGCACGGACTGAAGAAATTCTCGAAATTGCCTGCGAGTAAGCCCACGAGATCGAATAGTGTTTACAAGCTTCACGACTGCATCAAGGACGGGTTTCATATTCAATGCAGATATACACAGAGCATCTTGATGTATAACACAATGTAGAAAAACAACATTGTTCCCAGGATAGTTTTGATTAAAGAGTCCAAGAAACCCAGATTTTTTTCCTGTCATATTTGGTGCTCCATCGGTCGTAATATTAGATATATTTGTTATAGGTACTTTCAAAGTTAAAAAGTCCATCCTGAAATTCACGAAAAATATCACATCCCATTGTAGTTCCCTTTAAAAAAAAACACGCCAGTTCCTCGGTAATTTCAAAGTTCTCATCAACACCCCTTATAAATAATACTAATTGAGCAGTATCATTTATATCAGTGCTTTCATCCATAGCTATGGCCAATCTTTTAATCTAATTGAGATGCCAAAATTTTATCGATGGCTTCAATTCTAGAAGTCAGTTTTTCGAGATAAGCTTGCAGTTTCAAAATTATTTTTCTTGTCTGGGCATAAAACAGTACAAACTTGGAGCATGCATTGTTTAACAAACTCCCCATCACTGAGAGCCTTATTATTTTTAACAATATTATATGCTACAATGTAACTCGCATGTGCAGCTGCTTCTTGGATACTGTTTATATTCTTGAAAAAATTTTGTCGGCCTGATAAATTTTTACAAAGACTTTCTGCATTTTGTTTTCTTTCATATTCGGACATTACTCCGTAATTGGAATTCTTATGCTTGGATGTAAAATGACGGGAAATGCTGTATTCTTTGAAGACTGTTACAGCTTCATTGCAGATGAGACACACTGGTTTATCTTTTACAACTGTAAATAATATTTCCAGGTCCATTCATCATTAAAAGCACGGCACTCTGAATCAACTTTACACTTTTTACTAGGCATTTTGGGGTTGAAATATATTACAAATAACTCAAACAAGCACTAGCTACGCTATACTTTTAATAATTTCACCACTATTCACAAGTTTCGATGACACACTTCAATTTCTTTCCAATATCCTCTATCAACTCGTATTGCTGCCCCTTCATCTTCAATTGGAACTCGGAAATAAAAATAGTCGGGAGAGAGGCACATCTGGTGAACATAGTGGAGGTGGTTGATGCACACAACCATTGGATAAAGTATTCCTGTCAAAATTTGCTGCTCAAGAGTGAACTTGCGAGACAGTGCATTATGTGCAACACCAATTTCCATTGTTCAACACATCAAGCATGCAAAACAAATGCATGCTGCATTTTTTTCAAAAGTCAATCCAAAACATGCTTTTAAAATGCTCCACTGAAACCTTAACAGCAATATTATCAACTAATGATGGCTCAAGTGATAAAAGAGATAATTAGCATTGTTTTGAATTTTGAACTTTGAACTTTCATCGTCCAATGCTGTTTCAGACAAGTTCAGTTAGCACTTTGGTGATTTGTTTTCAGATCATACTTGAGACATGAAATCTCGATTCCAGTGACAATGCTTTGCAAAAAATTGAGAATCAATTCTTTGCAGGAGGATAGACAGCCTTTGCCTATCAATAGAGGAGTTTGAAAAGGCTGTGACATCGAAGAATAATAGTATTGAAGTTGTTTTACAGATCTGTACCCTTGTTCCCAGCATTATTGAATTGAATCAAGATGAGACGATGCAGTAGGTTAATATCAAATATAAGTGTATCCTTTGCATCATAGGAACATTTTGTATATAAGCACAAGAATACGTACATGGAAAAGCTAAAGAAATAATTGATTTCTGCAATCTAATACAGATTGCTTCAAACTAGATTATTGAATTTATCTTTGTCGTTTGATTTTTAACTTGTGTAAAACATTATCAAAGTTTAACTTAATATAAAAAAGTGAAACAATGCAAACCAATCAACAATGTTCATTGTACTATCTTATAGATTCATTAACAGTCAAAGAGAAAAATCTTTTAGATCACCAATATTCAATGCATTTACTAAAAAAAAAAATTAAAAAAAAATAATAAATATTTTCTTACATAGAACAATGAAGTATTTAGGCAATGTATTTATTACTATATAACATAAAATATAACTATATTGCCTACAATTAAATTCACAGCACTGATAAATAGCACTAGTAAGATTGTAACAATGCAGTTCAAAACGGATGCATATTTTTAAAGACCAAAAATAGTTATAATAAATCAAATCGGATATAATTTTAATTATATTAATAATTAATTTATAATCATTTTAATAATTACTAAAACAGCACAGACAATATTGTTAACAGTGACAATATTTATAGTTTTATGATGCTTTTACTGCTATTATTAGCAATGATTCTATGAATTTTTTATGCAGATTTTAACTCTGCACATAAAAATGTAAAATACCAAAACTAACTTTAATATGCATGCTTACATATTTATGTACTTAAATAATAAATAGTAATTGTAATCACATTTATATTTGTTGCCCCTCTGCCTTTTCTAAACAAATATTTCTGATCATAAGAAATCAAACAAGCTTAAATAAATTATAAAAAAAAAAAAAAATTCTTTAACTTACATGCCCACCAGGGGTAACAATTCCAACAACTTTTCGTATTTCAGTTGTATCATCAGCTAAAAGGACAAGTATTATTTTAGACAAAAATTTAACATCCAAACATTATAGTTAACTATCAAACTTTTTTTTTTTTTTTTTTTTTTTACATACATCAATCTTTTTTTATTTTCTGAATAAAGAAATATTTACATATTTTTTCTTTCTGAATTAAAACAAAATACTTTAAAAATTTTCAGTAAAGATCTCTATTTCCCTTTCATTTAATAAAAAGAAGAAAAAAATCATGTTTTTATTCACATTCAGAATTTACAATATGTTGCTATATAAGGCAGTACAAATCAAAATTTT
The DNA here is from genome assembly GCA_021605075.1 of Caerostris darwini. Lineage (NCBI taxonomy): Eukaryota > Metazoa > Arthropoda > Arachnida > Araneae > Araneidae > Caerostris > Caerostris darwini. Next base: position 34,860 of record BPLQ01010253.1, read on the forward strand.
CATTAAAAAAAACTCTTACCGGTGAAAAGATGTGCATTTTCTAAAACCAATTAAAAGATTTAGAAAATATATTTACACAGTAATTGATGTCACAATAAATTAATAAAGAAAAGAAAATAATTCAATAGTGATAATTTGAAACCAGTTATAAACTAAATTTAAATAAGTAAACTGATTATATTCTGGTAGAAATCAATAAGTTTATAAAATAAGTATGCAAATATAATGCTTGAATTTATAGTCTTTAAAATTTATATTGAAATTTTCATATAAGAATTTTAATCAGTAATTCTCAAACTGAAGTACACAGCCCTCTAGAGAAACACAAAGGGATAAATTACTCGATATTTTAGAGCAACTTGTAATTATCGCCACATCCCGTTTGCCCCCCCCTGGTTGATACATTTTCTTTTTTCTAAAAAATGCTGATTATATTTTAGATATTCTATTATTTTAAAAGGAATATTTCATCTTTCTAATTGATTAAAAAATTTAATTTGTTATGTTGATAGTTCAACAGTTAAATTGATGTTTTAAGAATGTTTTTTTTTTTAGTTTTATACTATATGTTGTAGTTATTTTAAATTTTAAGAGTCCTCGAACCATCAAAACAATTTTGAAGAGATCGCTACACAAGAAATCCTAAAAAATGTTTGATAATCGCTTATTTTTAATATATTTATACAAAACATCTGATTTTCTCAAGTCCTTATTATTATGTAGGTAAAAATTAAATTTAAAAATAAGTGATGAGCAAACAACTTAAAATATTATTTTAAAAAACAAATTAAAATGCAATTAACTTTACTCAAGACAGCATAACCATCTTTGATTGATGCAGGGAAGGGGGGATAAGGTTCTTCAGCAATTACATCTTCATATAATATGTAGCCGAAAGAATCTGCAAAATGATAATCTAATCAATGGAAATAATAAAAAAACTCATTAAAAATGTATTTTATTATATTGTAACTATTACCTGATTCAGTATAATAAATGAAAAACTTGGAGTTATTCTATGTTATGAAACAAATTTAATCTAGAAAGAATTTTTAAAGATAACACATGTATACTAGAAATTTTTCTTATTGATTAATATTGAAGCAGTCAATAATAAAATAAAACAATCATAAGTATTTCATCATAAAATTTACATGAAAACTAGAAGAATACTTTTAGGAAATAATTTTGAATCTAAGTTCCTATTCTAAAAAAAATGTTTTTCAAGAATTTTTAATGAAAATTATTTGAAATTATATAGAACTCTTATTAATTTTATTGATACTCAATATAGGAAGACTAAACAATCTTATTCATAATTAATAACAAAATAAATATACAAACATATATATAACAGCAATAGTCAAGCATTACTCTCATAAACATAAAAATCATAACAATACATAAACTTTTATGATTTAAGAGAAAAAGAATAGTGAAAAATTTCTGTAGATAGAATATTTCAAGAAACTGGTAATATAGAAAGAATAAGTATACAAAAACCAACATTAAAATTATAACACACGAGCAAACTAACATTGATAAAGGAGCTGAATACACAGAAATGAGTCTTTAATTTTAAACTGTATTAATTAAGAGATATACAATTAACTAACATGACATCTTATTTAAATAAACAGTAGTTCACTTATAACTCAGTTGCAGCAACCATATAGTTTAAAAGAAAAAAATGAATTAGTTTGTACAATTATTTATTTTATGTAATATTTATTAAAAAATAATATATGATATGGACCATAAAATATCTAAAATTCAATTTCAAAAATTTATAATTTTCAATAAATGAAATTTACATCCTTAGTGAGGCATCACATTGTTGTAGTTATTTTTTCAATACATTATTTCAGCTCACAGATACGAAAAATAATTTTGAAAATTAACAAAATTAAATATTATAAATAAAGGAAATTTAATTACAGGTGACTAGTTTTCACAATGATCAACGACAGAAAAATATATATATATACATATATAAAGAATAAGATTCTGAATGAGCTTTAATAAAGAAAAAGCAAATAAATTATAAAAATAACTAAATTGAAATCATTAGATTGTATCTGATTAAATAAAGAAAAATTAAAAATACATAAAAAACATAAATTTTCATTAAGTTACATAAATTTTCATGTGTTTTAAAAATAAATTTATCTAAATTTCCTAAACATTGTTAATTATGGAATATATATGACTTTTCACCTTTAATCGCTACAAATTGATGTCGTAATGTAATTGTATCTCTTAGTATGATTTCTGTTGCTTCTGTTGCTGGTATCATTGGATAAGGAGACTTTCGATGTCTCTCAGACGCCTTTGGAAATTGAACTTTACCTAAATGTAAAAAAACAAAGTAAGCAAATTTTATCTAATTAAGAATTATCATAACTTGAACTTTAATAAATAACCGAACTCATAACTTCACTTGCAAATATATTAATTTACAGAGATTTAACAGTTCATTTAGGATAAATGTAAACAATTTTTTAACTTATAAATTTTCATTCAAATTCCTCAACTATTAACAAATATAGTATTTGTTTAAGAGAAAAAAAACATCCATGACAATCTATGAAGTAGCAGCAATGGATCTGAAGTAGCTCTTTTAGAATAAAGCTATAGTGAGTGTGTGTGTATGTATGCAGATAATACAAAAAAAAAGTTCTCTAATGAACTTCAACAACAATTTTACATTCAGAAAATAAATTCAATGGGTTTTTTCACATCTTAATTTTCAAAAGTTAATTAAAATTCACAATTCTTTCTTTATTTTTAATTCTTTAACAATAAATATACTTTATCCTTCAAAATCTAAAATTAAATGAATCACTGATTAAATTAACTTCTAGAAGTGCATAATTTAAAAAAAAAATTTAATAATCATTTATAAGTGGTAATAAAATTTTATAATTCCATATATTGTCACAAATAGGTTTAGAAATTTTATTATATTATGTAGTAACAATTGCATAACTTTTTTTTATACAAATGTAGAAGCTAACAAATTTTCATTAATAAGTTACAACTGTACTGATTTGAGCAATATGTCAAAGACTAAGTACATTAAGCAACATTTTTTATTTTTTAAAAGCAGAAAAACTATTCTTGAAAAGTGATATAAAATTATCAGCATTTCAAATGTGTATGTCTTAAAATTAACATTAGAAATTGAGAAAACTATTAATAAATTGATAACACAGCTCAGTCTATGCATGTGTGCCTTGCATCATTCCTTAATTATAAAACAATATACAATACTTACTTTTGAATTTATCTGATTTTGAAACAGAAACCTATAATTTAAAATAAATATTTTAAATAAAATAAAAAAAAATCAAAACAATTAAACATCAAATATATCGTTAATTATGTAGCAAAGAGATTCTATTATCATATTTAATATTAAATACAGTATAATTAAATTATACAAAAATTTAAACATTAAATTTATCCTCTAGATATCTTTAAAGAATTATAAATTGTTATAAAATGCTTCTTAATGTACTAATATTTATTCTTAGACTACAGGTAAAAATTAATTTTAAAATAAATCTTATCTTTATTTTGTTTCATTATCTTTATCACATTCACAAATATTATCTAATTACATTTTAAAGTTTTCAATTTAAAATACAAATATAAATCTAATAATGTTATGTCTTTTTCCCATCAAATGTTTTTTTTTTTAATTTAATTAATTTTTTGTGTTAGAAATGTATTGAAAATTTTTTTAATTTAAATAGCATTAAAAAAGATTCTTTACACAATACAATAAAAAATTTAACTAAAAAAAATTAGAAATAAAAAACTTTTAAAGATGTAATGTTGTATTTATATGAATTTTCAAAATTTTAATGATCAAATACTTTAATGATTTTTAAATAGTTCATTTTATACAATCAGATATTCCGCTCTTACAAATTTAATTAAATAAACTCTAATTATATTTATAAAATCAGAATTCAATTGAAAACAATTTTTTTTTCAGGTTTTATTAGATTTGATAACCTTAAGTTACATTTATAAGATATATCAGATAAATTCTTTTATGACTCACTGTATATAAACGCATGCAATATAACTTAAAACTTTACCTCATCATCAAATGAAAACATTTTCTTGTTCTTTTTCTGTACTTAGTTATTTGTAAACGAAACTATAAGAAAAACAAATGTAAAATAAAAAAACTTCAAAATATATTTAAAAATATTAATGACATTTATGATTAATATTATTAACATTTCATTTAATGTTAAACTACAGCAGTGCATATTAGTGCAAAGATATTTTTTGAGATAGGATCAGACATAGTATCACTTAATTGAATGGACAGAGTTTAAAATATAACATACATCAATTATTTTCTTGGAATAATTGGTACAGAGATGCACTTAAATACAATAAGGACAAATAATTACAAATAAGGACAAATTATTTAAAACTATTTAATAAAATTTTATTTGATAAATTAATGCTAATAGTTTTCAAACTACGAGATGTGAAACCAAAACAGATGGTGAATCCTTTAAAAGAAAGAGCACATTATACTTCCTACAGATGTAAATTAAAGCAATCTAAATTAACAATAAAAATAACAAAATAAGATTTTTTTAATTAGTTTAAGCTTTCATTCTCATTATATTAAAAAATTACTCTTTACACATTTAGGGAAATAAAAAAATGGGGAAAAAAAAAACATTTTTACGAGGTATTTGATACCAATAAATAAATTGAATAAAATGGAAAAAAAAAATGTTTATAATATAATAATAAAGCCCCAAGTCAAGTCATTCATATTTTTCATCAAAATTATATTTTAAACAAAATTAATTTATTCTAAGCATATGTATTTAGCAATAAGCGTTTAGTTACAAGATATAAGGCAATATTGGAACACAGTCAATTGTTTTTAATATCGAACTCGAATTGTTTTTTTCTCTCAATTGTTTCTTTTCTCTAATTGGTTTTTTTCAAGTATTTAATTAAATGCACTGCTCAGAAATCGTGAAAAAAATTAACAAATCTTCATATTTATATAATATATATATCGAAACTTAGCCTACCTCACTACTTTATAAATAAATATAATTTTAATAGCTGGAATATTCGGTGATTATTTTATGTCTCATAATTAGCATTTAATTTATTTTTAGTATTTTATTCCGATTAATTTCTTCATTATTAACGAAAAAATATATCCTAATACTTCGAGGATTATGCCTGAAGAAATACTTTTGCACTCATAAAGAATTCATGAAATATTTATAAAAATACTACCTTAATAATCTAAGATAACTATTTAAAAAAAAATCATTCGAAAAGAAAATGTATTATTGCTTATGAAAACTATTTAGGCAGGACTTTAATATATATATAATAATTTGCTTAGAGATAATACTCACCGACTGGCTCCTTATCGTGAATTATTCAATTGCGGCGTGATAAGGAAACGAAAATAAAATACATAAACTATAATTCAAACACGAGATTGTCTAAATTTTTTACTATCTGATTGATTGATTGATTGATAGTAAGTAAGTGATAATACTTGAAATACATGATCATAAAATGATTGCTTTATCTCAAATTATCCAATTATTTGATTGTGGATTTATAAGAAGACCTTCAGAACAATTGATATTTGTATGCATGATAATTCGTATGTATGTAAGATGCATCTTTAGGATTATAGTTCCAACGGAAACGCCTCCAATTCCACTCATTCTGCAACAATTAGTTGGGGTACTTTCAAATCTTTCTGTTTTAATAATTGCTCTTCAAAATCAACCAGTCATCATTGTTGAATAAAGATGTCGAGTGCCTGAACGCGAAGCGTTCATCTACTCAATGGTATGTGAAGACAGTAGGAAAGAAAAGTCATGAAAAATAGATAATAGTAATCGTATGATAATCAACCAGTCAATAACATTCAATAGATTGACCAATAATTCTATCTTATGCGTGACTTGGAACTCCAATAGTCTTAAAGGAAAAATTAATGAACTACAAAATTTTATTTCTGAAAATAAACCTCATGTAATTGCTCTCTAAGAAACACATCTTCGGCCAGGCGATTCCTTCAAAATTCCAAATTATATCATATATCGCTCCGATCGTCTTACCCACAGAGGAGGAGGCACGGCTATCTGCATTCATAAAAATATTAATCATCATCAAATTCATTTTACTACAACCAGCTTTGAAAACTCTGCTATCGTTATTAATCTCAAGAATAACCTAAAAATTACTGTTGCTACCATTTATCGCCCTCCAATTGGTAGATTCCTCACACAAGAATTTGATACAATAGCGAACTCCAATCAACAAGTACTTCTACTTGGTGACTTCAATTCCAAGCATCCTGCATGGAATAATGGACTCAGCAACATAAATGGTTCTATTCTCTTCGAATGGACAAATCTTAATGCATTCAATGTTATTGCTCCTAATGATCCCACATATTTTGCCTACACAATCCCTGCAATAGTACTCTTGACATCGCACTTCTTAAAAATTTAAACGCCGGGTCTGCTTCTTCTATCAACGATCTTTCCAGTGATCATAACCTTGTGATAGTTGAAGGCTCTCATAATTAATTTACTCCCTTCCTCAATAGCATAATCACAACTACCAATTGAAATATTTTTACTAAAATTCTCACTCAAAGCATTCCTGGTAATCCAGTCATCTCCAATATTCAAGATATTGACAAAATAATTGATAAATTCAACTATGCTGTTACTTCTGCTACCAACCTTGCTAGCAAATCTAAAGAACTCAGTACACCACACCAAAAACTTCCTACTGAAATCACCTCTAAAATTGCGGAAAAAAACAGAATTCGAAAATTATGGCAAGATACCAGGTTTCCTCCGTTCAAGAAATCCGTCAACAAGCTTCAAAAAGAAATAAAGCAAATGATTCACAAATTAAAAAATGACAGATGGAATGAATTTTTATTAGGCCTAAATCCAGAAGATAATTCTCTCTTCAAAATTAACAAACATTTTACCAAAAAATATCCCAAAATTCCTCCACTGGTTGGATCCTCAGGTCTTATATTCTCATCTTCTGATAAAGCGAACTCTTTTGCTGAAAACCTTGAACTCTCCTTTCAAGAAAACACTGAACCTTGCGATTACTCACAAATTGAGCATGTTGAAGATACAGTAACTTCCTTTCTAGCTGATCATCAAAATTATCATAACAATATTTTTTTTGTCCATCTGACATAATTGACTTAATCAAGAATCTCAACATTCGGAAATCTTCTGGACCTGACAACATTCCAAATAAAGCCTTAATGTGTCTCCCCCTTAATGCCATTACTCATCTTGCAAAAATCTACAACAGCTGTACTAAATATCACTACTTCCCTCCTATCTGGAAAAAAGCAAATATCATCATGTTCCCTAAACCTGGCCAAGATAGGAAATTTCCTCAAAATTATTAGCCCATCAATCTGCTTAGCTGTGTAGGAAAACTTTACGAAAAACTCTTAGTGAAACATATTACTTCTTTTTGCGATAAAAATTCCATAATTCCAGCAGAACAATTTGGATTCCGTCAACAACTTGTCATTCCGTCAACTTGTCGTCCGTCACTCAACTTGTCATCAACTTCTACGTGTCACCAATATCATCACTGAAGGATATAACTATAAACTTTTTACAGGAGGTGTCTTTCTAGATGTCAAAAAAGCTTTCGATCGACTGTGGCACGATGGACTGATTTACAAAATGATCAAACTTCAATTTCCAACTTGGATCACACGTATCATTACAAATTATCTTAAAAATAGAACCTTTCAAGTTCGACTTCATAATGAATTCTCCACAATCGGTCGTATTAATGTTGGTACACCTCAAGGAAGCGTGCTCAGTCCTATTCTCTACAATATCTTTACCTACGACTTTCCTCAATGCACTAACATTTCCACTTGCCTATTTGCTGACGATTCTGCTGCTCTTGCCCAAGGTGCTTCTATTCTTTATGTCATCAATACTCTTCAAAATTTTCTGAATATCCTAGAGGATTGGCTAACTAAATGGCGCATCGCAATTAATGTCTCTAAATAAAAATTGATTCTATTGACAACTATATTACTAAACTTTCTAGAAATTTCTTTAATACCATTGCTACTCACGAAAACCCTCTCATCAAGGCACAAACTATATTTACGCAACTGAATGGAAAATACAAGTATCCTTTCTCTACTTCTAAATGGAATCGAAGCCTCAAACCACCATAATTTCCTGCTCACTTTTCGCTTTTTAGATATTTTACTTCAACGCATATTTACTGATCATAAATTTCTTGTTACGTTTCCATCACCGATGATTTACATTTTTCTTACTTTCTTCTTTTTTTTTTCTCTCAAATCATACGATTACTTTTATCTATTTATCATGACTTTTCTTTCCTACTGCCTTCACATACCATTGAGTAGATGAACGCTTCGCGTTCAGGCACTCGACATCTTTATTCAACAATGATGATGAGGATTATAGTTTTATCTTTAAGACAAAAAATAAATAAATAAATAAAAATAATAATAAAAATAACATCTAAAATAATTCTTTAAGGGAGACAAATTATTAAGTCAGGAAGTTTGATGTGAAAAAAAAAGTCTAAATTCTCAATAGAAGTTAGATTGAAAGACATTTTTCGTAGAAAAAAATTATATAGTCTATTGAAGCAATATTGCTAAGTTTGAAGTATATAGAATACGTCAGTATCGCTACATTACACATGAAAATATAACACGAAAATATTTAATAACATTTCCCCTGAATTCTCTTACATTCATCGATTTAATTAGTTTCCCCTCTGGTGATGATATTTTTAAGGCACATCATCTTCAGGTGTATATGCAAATATAAATACCAAATCCTTTAGTTTATTTTCCTCTTCTCTTACCTTCTCTGCCCCCCCTCTTTTTTTCTCATCATCATCATCATCGAGAATAAAACAATGGTTTTTAATTTACGGATCTTTCTAACCTCTGAAAGATCTAATCTCCAGTTTATCATCGAGACTGTAGAGACTATTTTCTTGGTTTTATATTGATTTTCTTCGATCAAATTATCTTCCAGTATTTTTCACATTTAATATATGTTTTTGCTTAACTTGTTCAGCTTTTTATTTAATGCATTATGCTGTGGTTGATTTCTTCGTTCGTTTTGGTTTTCTAACAAAGTCAGAATTCTGATCCACATTGTTTTCCGTGCGCATACCAGATAAAAGCAAATCCAGGAGGTTGAGATCAGATTGCTTTGTGTACTGAAAAGATGCTGAATGAAAACGGGAATCTCAGACAAAGAAAATAACTCCTTGTTTTTCGCTGATGTCATTCGCAATGATAAGAATTTTTAGTCAATGGCCTGGATAATCCAGGTTTGCTTTTGTTTAAAGATCAGTCATGTAGATACATCTGTCCGCTGAAATATTGAGGGGAAAAGTTGGATGAAATTCAAGTTCAAAGCAATGTGCAGATAGAAGACAAAATGATAGGTAAATAGACTTTTGATTGACTGGTACTTTACTTCTTGATTTTTCAGTCTTAATTATGTTTAAAACTGCATTCCCATCAAGAATTCGGCCATTCGAATTACAAAAAATAAAAATAAATTTAATAAATTTAAAAAATAAAAATTGAAAATTCCGACCACTGCAGTGCAAAGCCATGTTTTCTATATGTTAAAGAACCATCGTTCCGGGGTTTTGTAGAAGTTTGGTGTCGAGAAAGTGGATGAAATTCAAATGGAAAGCGACCATAGGAGTGTGAGATCAGTTGATCAGCAGAATATGCTTTTGATAGTCACTCGTTTTAAGTCTTGAGTCTTTAAATTGATGTAAGAATCCATTTTAGTCTTACGCAACACATCTCTTTGGTTCCAATTTCCGGCAAATGGGTTCTTTCTGGTTCTAACTTGACACCAAAGCAGAAATCTCCTCTATGGTGGATAATGTGATCTAGAACTAATTAAATTTCCACCTCCATGTCATCTTCTCTGCTTCCAAATTTGAGCTGATATTAAACTCTCTACCAAATCTTCTAAGCATTGACTATTACAACTAAAATAAAAACAAATAATATAAAGCATAAATGATTGTCGACTTATTTCGCTTAAAGACAGTTTAATGTTTCAAGATCATAAATTTCTGTTTTCTATTCACTGCGACTTGAAATCAGTAAAGAAACTGAGACCTGATGAACTCTTTGGCAGAGACTTGGGCACCCTTTCAGACAAAGTCTTTTTTATGAACTTAATAATTATCTGATTTTAATATGAAACAAAACTTTGAATTACTTTTATGGTTACATATTCGATCACCATTTGATGAATTCTTTTGAATTAAAAATAACAGAATTACGTACTCACGATAAATAAGAACATGTTGTTACATAGCACAAAGGCCAAGTTTGGCTAAACTACACCAAATAATTGGTTAGTACCCTACAACTTTCGTAAAAAAAAATTCACAAGATGGATCTGCAGAATAAGCAAAGATTTAAAATAAATGTAAGTAATAAAATCAATGTTAATATCAATTACATTCACTGCTTTAAGAAACGAGGAGACTGAATGGTGATCGTCACAGAGTATATAGGAATCTCGGATCAGCAATCAAACTAGGTGGTGGGAGTCTTCCGAGTTTTTCTCATACTCTACATAAATATGGGGCAGTTCTCTCTAAAATTACTACTGGAAGTTTAATGGGTTTGTTTATTTCATATAAGTTGTACATGATGTCCGCTGATGTATTGCAAAAATATCAGATACATAAATTAAAGGCAATGTAAATATTGTGTTAAAAAAGAATTTTTTTTTCCTTTCTAATGCAGCTGGCAAACACTTAGACAGATTGGCCTTGGATGCGTTAAGGCAAGCGCTCCAAAGACGTTACTCACTTTGCATGACCCGGGGGCGCGTGTAACTTGAAGTTAAGCTACGGACGTGGAGTGACAATGCCCTCGCAACGCTCTACGATCCTATTAGACCGGGACCTACGGTTTAAAGTGGATTCCGAACCACTACAAACATCCATGGCAAGAGCGCTAGCCACTCGGCCATTCAGGCCCCGTTAAAAAAGAATGTTTAGGTACATTTAAAAGAATATCAAGTACATTTCCCCCCCCTTTTTGAAATCATAAACGTTTTGAAACAAAATTATTCAGAAATTATTGTTTTCATATATTTTGTATACTTTAATTGCTTATGCTTTGTTCGCGCCAACGCACAAGGATACCCCTAGCGGCGAAAAAAGTGTGTGTACGCATGCGCCTGCGAGCGCATAAGTGTGAGTCTTCAGTGTAATGCCAGAGAGGCAAGAGTGAACATCACGGCTGCGAGTGGCTGTGACTGTCATGTAAATAAATCGTTGTTAAGTTTTCATTGTGATTACTTATTGTGTGAGTGTGATACAGTCCGCTTGTGAAAGAAAACATGTATGAGTGGTGTCAGTGCTATTGACGACAACATGCTTATTTATTTTCATTATTGACTTGCTTCATCATAGTGATATTTATTTCATGTTCACTTTTGATTTTGATTGTTATGTTCCTGATATTTTATTAAAAATAGCATTATTCTTACCTACATGTTTATTAAACTTGGAGAAACATAATTGAAATAAATGAGCTATTATTATTATTATTATTTACCATTATTAAAGTGCACCATTATTTTTCTTATATTTTCTCCCTCATATACTTTAATTTATGAAAATAGCAATAAATAAATCGAGCCAATTAATGATGGGCATCTTACTGATTGAGACGAGACTGACTGGAGCACACCTCCGGTTGTATTTATCAGCTGGCAATGATTAATTTTTAGAGGCAGTAATCTTTATTTAAGAAAAGCTAATAAATTAAAACAAAAAATAAATTTAAAAATTGAAATAAATGCGCTATTCTATTTTTACCGTTATCAAAGTGCACCGTTATTCTTTTTTATATTTTCTCTCTCTTATACTTTTAATTTATAAAAATAGCAATATATATATATAATAGGTAAATTAATAATGGTAAATATAATAAATTTGGCAATATGGTAAATAACTCTTCAGGGAAAAGGAATGTATATGCTTTAACAAGTGCATAATAACCACTTATCACTCAAATCTGACATCAGATAAGCAGTATAGTGTATATTTATATTACATGCAATTAGTCTTTTCTAGTAATGAGAACAATCTGTCACTCAAATCTGATAGCAGATATTCGATATCATATATGAAAAGGAAATTTGCGAATGTCTGTGCGATCATCACAGGTCGAAACAACTCCAGATTGAATATGAACTATACTATGAGTGTGTGCATCGTGATTGGTGATAGACCGTGAGCTGAGAGATGTCTACTCCAATAAAAAGGAGGAAGCTGATTTCCCTCGGATTGTCTTAAAAGGATATTTTTGGTGAAGAAGAGAGAGAGAGAGTCGGCCAGAAGTGTTGCCTTTCTTTTTTTTCTCTGAAATGACTGAAAAGGCGGATTTTCCGCCTGTTTACAAAGTGAGCCCCTTGTGGTTTCGTGTATCACGCTATCTGATAATTAAGATCTGTCGCAGACCAATGCATTAAATTCGTCGTAGACTCGAGAACTCTGAAAATCTGTGTCCTTAGATTGAACTGCCCTTGTGAATCAAATTTAATTCCTTATTTTTCATTTTTTCCCCTGTAAATAATAATTTATAATAACCTTGAGTTCTATATATATATTTAATGTTTGTAAATAAAAATTAAAATGTTCCCATGAACTTGAAAGTAACCCTCTTCTTGATGCCATTACAGGTCTAGGACAGACTGAGAAGTTATAACCTCCTTTGCTTTTATCCCTCTAAAAGTTTCTAGAATATTTTTTATCGATTCGCTCTTTCGATAAATAAATAATAGGGACAAAAAACCCTTATGTGAATTTTTAGATAATTTATTTTTCATTTACAGTGTTTGCAATACCTATAATAATGTAATATTACATTTTATTATATTGGCTACATATCAAAGGATTTTGATTATGATGTTCTTCTTGACATTTCAAATTTGATAGAAGAGTTAAATAATTTTATAGTTATTAATATAGTAACGCTCTCGTTCTTTTGCTTGCATTCTAATGTTTTTAATTCTACGCTCTCAACATAACTTCCATTTTCACAATACGGATAAAAATCGTTTAAATTCTTTCTCAAAAGGATTTTTTTCCGCATCAGTTATTCGAACATTTTGCAGACCTAGAGGAAAAAAAAATATTTTAATGCAGCGATTCCCAAAAACCTGGGTAAACAGGATTTAATTATAGTTGAGATTAGATAAACTTGTTCTAAAAATGGCTTTTTTGAATCTACTGGGGCCGTCCGTCGCAGTTTTTGCTTTCAGAAATGAGATGACTTGATAGCCATTGCGATTACACGTAAAAGCGCTTCGCATCAACAATCACCCTGCCTGTTGGCTTTTCTAATTTTATCTCATACAACAGTCAAATGCAAAATAGTTCTTACCATTAAGAAAAATGATGATGCTTTTGATAGCTAAAGAAGGTGAAGATAATAATCAAGACGACGCTGAAGTACCATCTTTTGTGCAAGAATTTAAAACATCTGGAACGGTGGCATGTTTTATTCATATTAAAGAAATTACTAAAAATGTTTAAAAAATATATTGAAAGTTGTTTTATTTGGTTCCAAAAAAATTCGAAATATTGAAACCGAAATAACTCAATATTTTAAACAAATGAATATTGCATTTAATTAAATATTGAATTCCTTTTTATATAGCTTTTAAATAATAATGTTCTTCGTATTATATTCTTTTGTTATATGCATCTTCAACAGTATCGATATATAAGTCATTGGATGGTAAAATGTAAGCGATGAAATTCACGAATTTCTATATTGCTCCATGTCTATAATTTCTTTCGGAAATTCCTCAGAAAATGATTCGGTTTTACTATACACAAAATATAAAATTTAGTTTCAAAAGAAAACTTTTATTAATTTAATGTATGATTCAATAAAGTTGTTTCTTTCTACCTCAGTCGATCTTCTTGACATCCGACCATTAAAACCGTGCTATGTTTATATATTTTTTTTTTAAATATAGGCCGCAAATGCAAGTGACATTTTCTGTATTTCAGAATTTTTTTTTTCTATTTCACTTGGCAGACAGCAACATCTAGACCAAGTCCAAGAACCCAGGTGGTCACATGGAAGGAGGGAAAGAGGGGGCAGCTTCTGTTGTGATGGAATACCCGTAGGTAGAAGACTTGGCTCCGTGTCGTTGAAGAAGGATAGAGTCTTCCTGGAAGACTTAGGAGTAACTACCCCGTATCATATGGGAGGAAATTGGAAAACTTCCACCAAGTAGTCCGACACACGAGGCAAGATTCTGAGCATCCCAAACGCCATAGAACCTCAGCCCTAATGCTATGGTCATGTACAACACCAATTTTCTCTGATATTGAAGAAATTCACGAAGTATAGTTAGTCGCATTTCGTGAATAGGGATTGTCTAGAAAATGGGACAGCTTATATTCGATGTTTGTGTTTTACATCAAAGTATTTTCGATTTAACAAGTGACAATTGATTTTTCACATATAGGGATATATGGATTTGACTTACTAAGGGGAGGGACGAATAATTTGCGTCAGACCTGAGAGAAAATGGATGCACGAAAAACAAAGTTTTCTAAAGTTTGGACGAAACTGCAGAAACATGTTCTGTCGTATTTCGTGAATTGTGTTAGGTAAAATATTCACTCAAGCTGGGATCGATTTTGTGTCCTGCAGCAAATAATTTTCGACTTAACAAATTACGAGTACGAACATCAGCCCTAACGCTTACCAGCAGCACGTATTGTCCATGTCTCAGAAGAAGTCGGGCGTATTTCAGAATTAAACTATAGTAAAAGCAAAAATTTAAATTTGCCAGTTGATGTTAGACATTAAATAATCATCAATTAATTATCTCGGATTATACTTAAATATTCTTTAATAATGATATACTGCTTCCATGGATTTCGTATGAAATTACAATAGCAAAATCTTGACTTAGTCACTTCATTTTAATTCTGATCTTGTTGTTGTTGTTGTCGTATCCCTCATGAAAGGAAGGAAGAGGGGTGCAGCTTCTGTTCTGATGGAGCACCCGTAGGCAGAAGTCTGACTTCTGCTCCGTGACGCTCTTACAGAGATAGGAGACCGGGACCTACGGCTTAAAGTGGATTCCGAACCACTACAAACATCCATGGCACCGCCGGGACTCGAACCCGAAACCTGTGGCACCGAGCGCCAGAGCGTTAGACACTCGGCCATTCAGGCTCTGATCTTGTTGTGGAAGAACATTAAACATTCACGAACTTTTCTTGATTAAAGGATCGGTTTTGAAACAGACTTCATTCTGTTTACGTTTATTGACGCATGCAATCGTGCTTCCTCCTGCGCACTGCAAGAGCACCCCCTGGCGTTCAAGAGAAATAATTAGTATGCCTCGAGACTTTCACCGGAGAGGAAGTACAGCGCAACCCGCGCTTCTGCTGAGAAACGTTTAGATTGTAATCCCTCATCCTGAGAAAAAATATATTCAATGTAATCTACGTATAATTTGGCCTACAGACTATCACCCTGAGAAATAGTATATTCCGCGCATCCTGCGCAAACTTGAGTATCGGATTTTCGGAGTAGAAGTGGAATCTTCCACGAATCTAGAACTATCTGTCTTTAAATGTGTTAAATATGCGTGTGATATCTGTGCGTGTGTAAATAAAGCTGTGAGTTCTCCAACCTGAATCTCAAATCTCAACCCAACCACAACCAATTACAATCCTGCCGACAACACTACAAGCATTCATTTTCTACATTTTTTTGCTGGTTTTTATTGATGATGAAATTCGAGAATTCGGGATTCGAAAATAATTTGTTGTTATGGGATTGGTTTTAATTTTGGAACTATTTGTATCGCCAAAATTTTAACTCGCAGGCTCTTATACGAGGAGTTCTGGGTGGTTTAAACAAAGCACTTTGGCTGCAGAGCAACCACACACTTATATCTTGATGTTGGAGAAGTGTCGCTTTAGGTCAATGGCCATTGAAATTTTATGCCACGCATTTTATATCTAGAATTTTTTTTTCTAATGCAGCTGGCAAACACTTAGACAGCTTGGTCTTGGATGCCTTAAGGTAAGCGCTGCACAGACGTTACTCACTTTGCATTACCCAGGGGGAGCGTGTAACTTGAAGATAAGCCTCGGACGCGGTGTAACAATGCCCCGCAACGCTCTACGATCCTATAAGACGGGGACCTACAGTTTAACGTGGATTCCGAACCATTACAAACATCCATGGCACCGCATGGACTCGAACCCGAAACCTGTGGCCAGAGCGCTAGCCACTCGGCCATTCAGGCCCATATTTAGAAATATATAATTAATAAAAAATAAAAGAGAAATTAAAAATAAAATGTATAAATATGAAATGAGAAGAAGCTATATAAGTTATATAGCTTCTTCTCATTTCATATTCCATCCGGTGAGTCTTGCAGTAATGGCACTTCAGATGAAGGAAAGAGGGGAAAAAACAATGTATTATATGCTGAGAACAGTACGCGGTCTTTTTCTATTTTTAAACAATGAAATATCATACCTAGGAAGAGAATTTAAAACCGAATTGCAAGTGTGAGGAAGATTATTGTAGAAATTTTTAGAAATTTTAAGTATAAATTGGCGAATGTCTGGGAAGTTAAGCGATTGTGTAATATCCTGATTCCTGAAATAACAAGGTGAGTTGGTGATCATACGAAGGATTTTGTTTTCAAGCCTTTGGATGATTTCCAAGCTACCTTTTTGCTACGGAGCCCCAAACTGGACTTGTATAAGTAATCATGGTACGCATGTAATACAATGTAAATAAGCATTTTGTTATGTAGTGACAGGTTAAAGTTTCTACAAATTAGAGGATAGAAGACGCGGATAGTTTTATTAAATTTATTTCGGAGGTTTTTAATATGCTGTGAGTGAGTGAGATTTTTATCAAGAGTGATGCCAAGATAACAGGTGGACTGAAAGGTTCGTAGGCTGACTCATAGATGGCGCTACTAGTATTAACTTCATGTGATTTTTAGTTAGCCCTAACCTTCAAAAGACACGTGTATAAATTTGACAGCTGTTGCACTATTAGTATGTGAGTTGTATCATTAGTGAAATTATAGCATTTTTAGTGTTCATCACGTGCAGTCCACTCGGCTGACTGTCGATTGGACTCCGGTGTGAAATGATGGAGTCATGTTTCATCCATTGTCCCATATCGACGCAAAAATTCGGGTTTATTACGATTGAACAGCTCCAAACACTGCTTAGAATGATCAATTCGTTGTTGTTTTGGGTCGATTGTGAGCTCGCGCGGCCCCCACTTTGAACAGAGCTTTCGCATATCAAAATATTCATTCACGATATGTCCAACACGTTCCTTTGACATCTTTAGGGTCTCAGCTATCTCAATCAACTTCCCTTTACGGTTGTCAGAAATTATTTTGTGGAGTTTTTTGATGTTTTCGTCGGTAACAGCCTCTTCGGGGCGTCCACTGCGTGCATCGTCCTCGGTGCTCATTTCGCCTCGTTTAAATTTAGCAAATCACTTATAATTTTCCTGGTGCAAAGTCCGAATAATGTTTATCAAGCCAAGCCTTTTCTTCAATAGTATTTTTTTTTTCCGCCATAAAGCAATGCTTTATTAACACCACGAAATTCCTTTTTATCCATTTTTTCAAACTAGCAAAAGTTGCTTCACTAAAAATGATATAACTCACATACTAATAGTTCAACGGCTGTCAAATTTATACACGTGTCTTTTGAAGGGCTAACTAAGAATCATATGGATTTAATACTAGTAACACCATCTATGTGTCAGCCTACGAACTTTTCAGCCCACCTGTTATTTAACTTGTTTGGACCAAGAGATAGTTGTGTTATAAATAGTGATAGTTGGGTTAGTAAATTTAATTTTTCGAGTAACGAGAACAAACAGCCTCCGTGATTTTGTTAAGCATTAATCATTAACGAACTTTTCTCGATTGAAGGATCGGTTTTGACATAGATTTCAAACTTTATTGTTATTTACGTTTATTGAAATACTATTTTCTACATTCTTTGTTTGTTCTTGATGATGGTTTGGTTTGTCGCTGTACTGTCATATTGTGCACACTTTGGGTTAATTAGGCCTTTATTGATGATGAGTTCAAGAAATCGGGATTCGAAAATAATTTGTTGCTATGGGATTGGAATTAATTTTGAAATGATCCTATTTGCATCGCGTAAAATTTTAACACGTAGGCTCTTATACGATTCTTAAATATTATTTTTAAACCTGCAATGTTATAAGTAACAAATAATCATACTCTCCATGTTAATGTCTGAGTAAAGCAAGTTTATTTAACTGGTACAAATAATGGATACGATATTTATGCACAAAATAACGTTGTAAACGAAATCATTTCGAAACTGCAATGTTTGCTTTTCTTTAAATTTCTCCTGAATTCATGTGCCTTTGGTACCACAGGCTTCAGGTTCGAAACCTGGGGGTGGTATGGATGTTTGTGAGGCGTTCGGAATCCACGTTAAACACTAGGTCCCGGTCTAATGAGCCCAAAATGTGCACAAAATGACCATAGAGCGACAAACCAAACCTGAATTAATGTTGGTGCATTTAGTAGATAATTCAATTCCTTCTATTAGCTCACACTCTCCCTATATAAATCTTTTTCAAATTTTCAATCGTTCATAAAATACTTTTTATTCATCCACTCAAGTTCATATACGTTTTTTTTAACTTGTAGTGGATGACACTTGATGTTAATACAGTTTTTTTAAATATTAATTCATTCATTAAATTTAATTCATTAATTTTAGTTTTTTTTTAGATTTAAGTTGCATATATATACCAATAGATGGCGCCAGATAAACTTAAAAAAATGAATGAAAATTATTTATAAAGGACTTTCAGCAATATAGAGAGAAAAAAAGTAGGAATTGACTTTAAAATTTTTTTTTATATATTACTTGTTTTAATTTAGAAAAAAAATCTCTTTCTCTCTCTCACATACACACTTTCCATCTCTCTCACCAATTTATTCACACGTTTCATTTTCCATTTTGTTCCCTGCTTGACTCAGACTAGAACCCAGAATGAAAAAAGAATCTGAAAAAGAAATTTTTTCCCAGCGATCTACTCGCTTCGCCACTGACGGTATTTTTTCCCAAATTTAAATCCTGCTAAATATCTTATATGAGAGAAAATTTTTTCTCTCATATAAAATTAAAATTAATTAATTAAATTTAATTACTGAATTAATATTTGAAAAAATTGTATTAACATCCAGTGTCATCCACTACAAGTTTTAAAAAACGTATTTGAACTTGCGTGGATGAACAAAAAGTATTTTATGAACAAATGTAATTGAAAATTTGAACAAGATATATATAGGGAGAGTGAGAACTAATAGTAGGAATTGAAAAATATAAATTTATAAGATTTAAGAAGGGGGAAAAAAAGGAAACAAAGTTTACGCCCACTACATTTTATTCTATTATTAATTAATAAATGCTATAAAATGTATTATGTACGAGATAAATATATATATTTTTTATATTACTTGTTTAGGGCCTGAATGGCCGAGTGGCTAGCGCTCTGGCGCTCGGTACCACAGGTTTCGGGTTCGAGTCCCGGCGGTGCCATGGATGTTTGTAGTGGTTCGAATCCACTTTTAAAAAGTAGGTCCCGGTCCTAATAGGATCGTAGAGCGTTGCGGGGACATTGTTACTCCGCGTCCGTGGCTTATCTTCAAGCTACACGCATCCCTGGGTAATGCAAAGTGAGTAACGTCTGTGCAGCGCTTGCCTTAAGGCATCCAAGACCAAGTTGTCTAAGTGTTTGCCAGCTGCCGTAGAACAAAAAAATATATATATATTACTTGTTTAATGTATCTAATTTACTTAACAATGGCGACTCTCTTTAATGAAGGATATCCATTTTATGGAGTCCTCAGAAAATGAAAATAAATTAAATATTTTCCACCGATATTTTATCAGTAGCAGAAGCAGTATCTGTCAGGGACAATGTCTTCCATTGTTTGCAGAGTTAAATGACCCCTGTCCGAATCCGAACGTCAGACGATTTGCATGCACTTTGGTTAACGCATCCCCCTAATAATAACAGTAAAAAGAAAAAAAAAAGCGATGGCAAACACTGCCAGAAGAGAAGGCGAACGATGATATCAGCGACGAACGATTTTATGACGCGGAAACGGCGGCGCGCACGCACACCTGTTTCGAGAGCGGGTGAGCGACCGGAATCGATCATTTTTTTTCCCGGAATGCATTTTCTCCCGTGTTTATCCCGGGAGCGGGTGTTTCGGGAAAAACCGGCGTCATTGCACTGCGGGATGGACACTGGCGAACATGGGCGGCGAGCCGATGCACCCCAACACAGTCAGCGTGCCCGTCGCCTGGTGAGTACTGTTCTCTAATACTGGTGTACTTATAGTGCATTTAATGTACACACCGTCTAATGTACAAAACTGAATGTTGTTTGCATGGATGCAATAGTTGTAAATGGTAATATTTATTAAAACTTGATTGGTTTGGTTTGTCTCTCTAAGGCAGGGATGGGCAAAATACGGCCCGTGGGCCAACTCCGGTCCCCGGAAGGTTTTATCCGGCCCGCGGATAGAATTTTAATTTGCCGGTTCGAGGCAAATTAAAAGAAATATATATTATATATCGATCTTCTTTTCTACTTTGGAATCCTGGCGGAGGCATGGATGTTTGTTCGTGGTTCGGAATCCACGTTAAACTGTAGGTCCCGGTCTGTTTAGCCCAAAGTGTGCACAAGATGACCGTAGAGCGACCAACCAAACCAAACCAATCTTTTCTACTTTGATGAAATATTATTTTTTAAGAGTTCAGTGCCATTCAAACAGAATTGGATATTTTTATCATGACTTTCAACGTAAATTGTGAAGCAGTGAGGAAAATTAGCAGCAGGTTGAATTAATTGAGTTGCAATATAACACTCATCTCAAGCAGTTGTTTCTAAATATGCCAAAGTTAGAGTTTTACAAATCATTATCGAAAGCAACTTACCCAAATTTAATATCTCCCGCCCAGAAAGTCAGAGCTATGTTTGTTTCATCTTATATATGTGAACAAGTGTTTTCAACTGCGAACCTTAGAAATAATTATTTCGGAAGTAGACTGGCAGATGAGCATTTAGCCTCGTTTCTTAGAATCAGTACATCTCACTTCGAACCTCACTATAAGGAACATTTAAAAATGAAATCGTAATTTCATTCATCTCATTAACATATTTAAATTGTAATACTTGCATATTGTCTTTAAAATTTTAGAAAAATTTATTTTGGCCCACGCCCAATTTTTTTTTTTTTTTTTTTTTTTTCCAATTTTTGGCCCGCGACCGAAAAAGTTTGCCCATCCTTGCTCTAAGGTCATCTTGTGCACACGATTGCTAAACAGGCCTGGACTTACAGTTTAAAGTGAATTCCGAACCACTCACAAACATCCATGCCACCCCAGGATTCGAACCTAATGCCTGTGGTACCAAAGCCAGAGCACTAGCCACTTGCTCGCTATTAAAACTTGAAGTAATCGACCAAGTTCAGAATCCACGTTTTTAAATAATATCTTATGGGAAAGCCTTTTATTTTATACAGTTGTTCAAGTAGGTTGTACAACATTGATAAATATTAACATTAAAAAACATAAAATGTTTTAGTTCGGTTTGTCGCTCTACGGTCATATTGTGCCCACTTTGGGCTAATTAGACCGGGACCTACAGTTTAAAGTGTATTCCGAATCACTCACAAACACCCATGCCACCCGCCAGGATTTGAACCTGAAACACTAAAGGCCAGAGCGCTAGCCAATTGGCCATCAGGGTACTGAATATCTTTTAACCTTTTGTATACACTCCTAACGAAAGGAATATGCAAAAATATTGATTTGCATAAATGTTGAGATACATCTATTATGCATGCATTGGACTAAATGAATAATATATTGAAATCTATTTTTATGAAGTCCTTTTGCTTTGTGCGATTTTTTAAGCTCAACTTTTTAGTATGGTATATAAAAAAATTCATCAAATGCATATTACAAATAAAAATGTAATTTATAAAGTAAACCACAGATGGCTGTCAAAATAACATGCAAATTTAAAAAAAAAAACCCAGCAGATGGTTCATCTGATTTTATATCATAACCCGAATTTTATTAGCTGTTAGGTAGCATCTTCAAATGACAAAATGATTTGTGAACCGCTTCAACACAAGAAAATCCACGTGCTTGCCTACGGTGAATAGTTTTAAATGCTTATTTTGAATCAATACAAGAAAACAAAACATTTTAAAATGTTTCGGTGTGTTAATGCAATATTTCTTTGTTTGGAAAACCAATTTCTAGCCACATTATGAAATTTTGATTTACAAATTTTCTATATGGGGTTTTTTTTTTTGCGGTTCCTATTTACAACATAAAATTTTATTTCGGTTTTCAAATGTGTTGTACTAGTACCACATGCTTCAGACTCGAATCCTGGCGATGTCATGGATTTTTATTATTGGTTCGGAATCCACGTTAAACTGTAGGTTCCGTTCTAATTAGCCTAAAGTGTGCACAAAATGACCGTAGAGCGACAAACCAAACCACACCAAATGTATTGTAAGCGATATATTTAATAGCTACATATGAAGATTCAGATTTTTTTTTTTATGCGATTCCTTTTATGCAGTCCATATCCCGCAGCCCCCATCCCCCCCCCCAAAAAAAAATTGAGTGTACTATAATGTACTAAGTGTATTATAAAAAAAATTGAGTTTGAGTACAGTTGAGTGAGAGCCCATCGTCATTGAGAGTGAAAATGCAAGAAAAAAAATGTAATGTTTTTATCAAAAATGCCAAAAACTTATCTGTCAATGAATCTATTGTAAACTTTCTAATCCAATGCTTACATCACATCATTCAAAACATGTAGCTAAAATTTCATTAGATTCTGACAATGATTACAACAGTTATGAATGTTATGGTAGGACGGTGTAGAAACTATTACAATTCTATCAGAAATTCAATAGAAAGTTTTGGATGAAAGAATTAAGTATCCCAATAACACATGTAAAAACTGTTTCTTGATTTCTCATGACTCTAGAAACAAACCCAAAACTGTTTTTGAAAGCTAAAAGATCTGATCCCTTTAAATTTTAAAAAATTCAATTTTTTTTTCACGAAAATCGTTATTCGAACGTGAACTGTTACATAAAAAACACAACAGCACAGAATACAACCACATATTTCCCGCAAAATTAGTTATAGTTTTATTGTATGCCTATCAAAATATAACAAAATGCTTTTAATTCATTTAAAAACTGGAAGCTTGCTTGCTTTCTAATAATGCCACAGTTTCACAACATTATGCAATGTGCAATTCATTGGATTCTGCTGAGATATAACTTTTCAAGCACGGCTTTGATTTGATTTGTCGCTCTACGGCCATTTTTTGCACACTTTGGGCTAATTAGACAGGGACCTACGGTTTAAAGTGGATTCCAAAACCACTCACAAACATCCATGTCAGCGCCAGGATATGAACCAAAAACCTATGGTACCAAAAGCCAAAGAAGTAGCCAATTGGCCATCAGAAAACTTTTTAAGCACGGGAAACAAGGCCCAGAAATTGCTCTTCATCCTAAATGGACAGTCAGACTAAATCAAGATGCACGTGTTTCAGAAGGTCTTACAGACTCACAGTAAATTGGTCAAGGTTCTCATGAAAAAAATCTATCATATATTTGTTTTGCTAATATAAAAATATACAATGAATAATCAATGCTACAATATATTGAAAAATAAAAGATTATTGAAGAGCTCTATTAAAAATGATTTAATAAGTGATTTAACAATTGTTTCCATTTTTATAAAACCCCAATGATTTCAAAAGGTTTCTATTGATTGGTGAAAATATTTACGAATTAATATGTGTATTCAAATAGGCTTATAGATTTTATTACATCATCTAGCAACAACTCTATTTACTTTTTAGGAGGCTTGATGGCCAATTGGTTATCGCTCTGGCCTTTGGTAATACAGGCTTCAGGTTTGAATTCTGGCTGTGGCATGGATGTTAATGAGTGGTTCGGAATCCACGTTAAGTAGTAAGTTACGGTCTGATTTTCCTAAAGTGAGCACAAAATAACCGTAGAACAAACCAAACAAGTTACTTTGTGAACACATTTTTAAAATGGAATCTGTGTTTGGGAATTCCCTAAAATAATGATTCTTTAAAGCAAACATTCACCAATGGCTAAAGTCTTGAAAGTCAACAGACTTGACAATATTGCGTTAGGATATAAAAGAATTGCATAATGTAGATAGGGACTCTGCATCTAGACTGTTGCTTCCTTGAAAAGTCTTAATCACTTAATTTGAAATAAATTATAAAACAGGGATTAAAATACATTTCTAATAATTTAATAGTATGTACTTTTTTTTGTTACTAGAACTGAATCCACTTTATGTTGTAATATTTAGCAAAAATCAAGAAGTCTAACAAAAAAATTATATACACTGAAGTGACAAAAGTCATAGGATAGCAATATGCAAATTTTCAGATGGCAGTAGCATCGCGTAGAACAGGTATAAATGCGCAGTGCTTTCGCAGAGCTTTGATTTCTGTTCAAGTTATTCATGTGAAGAGGTTTTGCGTGATGACTAATTAACATCCGTGCACGACGGGAATTAACAGACTTTGAACGCGGAATGTTAGTTGGAGCTAGACGCATGGGTCATGCCATTTCGGAAATCGTTAGGGAATTCAACATTCCCAGATCCACTGTGTTAAGAATGTGCCGAGAGTATGAAATTTCAGGCATAACATCCCACCATGGACAGCGCAGTGGTCGACCGCCTGCACTTAACGACCGAGACCGGCGTCGTCTGCAAAGAGTCGTAAATTCTAACAGACAAGCAACACTGCGTCAAATAACCGCAGAAATCAATGTGGGACGTACAAGGGACTTGTCTGTTAGAACTGTGCGGAGAAATTTGGCTTTCTTGGGCTATTCCAGCAGAAGACCGATTCGAGTGCCTTTACTGACAGAACGACATCGCTTGCAGCGACTCTCGTGGGCACGTGAGCATATTGGTTCGTCCCTAGATGAATGGAAAACCGTGGCCTGGTCCGATGAGTCACGATTTCAGTCGGTAAGAGCTGATGGTAGGGTTCGAGTGTGGCGCAGACCCCACGAAGCCATGGACCCAAACTGTCAGCAAGGCACTGTTCAAGCTGGTGGTGGCTCCGTAATGGTGTGGGCTGTTTTTTCATGGCATGGACTTGGTCCTCTGGTGCGACTGGACCGAACATTGACTGGAAATGCTTATGTTCAGCTACTTGGAGATCACTTGCAGCAATTCATGGACTTCATGTAGCCAAACAACGATGGAATTTTTATGGATGACAATGCGCCATGTCACCGGGCCACAACTGTTCGCGATTTGTTTGAAGAACATTCTGGACAATTCCAGCGAATGATCTGGCCACCAGGATCGCCCGACATGAATCCCATCGAGCATTTATGGGACATCATCGAGAGGTCTGTTCGTGCCCAAAATCCTGCACCATCAACGCTTTCACAATTATGGACGTCTATCGAGACAGCATGGCTCAATATTCCTGCAGAAGACTTCCAACGACTTGTTGAGTCCATGCCACGTCGAGTTGCTGCACTTCGCCGGGCGAAAGGAGGGCCGACACGATATTAAGAGGTATCCCATGACTTTTGTCACTTCAGTGTATATATCATAAGACTTTTTAAAGCAAAATTGACATACTATGACAAAGTTTGTACATTCCTTGTTTAGAGATATAAGGTGGAGATTTCAAGTAAATGCTTTTCTGAATTTCATTGATACTTTTTGCGAACGAAATTGATCCAAGTAGCAGTAGACTTACTGACAGAAATTTTTATGTACTTACTGTAGCAGATTTACTGAAGAAAGTAATGCCAAACTAGTTTTTTAATTATTGTGTAAAAATACTTTACTTTTCAATAAATTAACTTTAAAGCATATTCATAAGAAAATTATATAAAGACTCAAAGAGACAAAAGTAATCTATTTTGTGAATAAATTTTTGTTTATTATTAACATAATATATATATATTCCTTTGCTCCTTTCGACTCAAGAAAGTTCCACTGTTAGGTTCTAATTAGAATTTTATTTTTGGTGTTATAATACTAAAGTATTTTTTGGTACTTACGTATTAACGCTACCTTGGCTACAGTTGCGCTAATAAAGAGCCATCTTGTTGTTCGCACGCGCACGCAGTTATCTTTTGAACGCCAACCGCAGCTACAGATTTGCGGTTTTTAAGTGGTGCCAATCTACACTTAAAATTTTTTTTCCAAATAATAAAATATATAAAGCACTTCATTTAAAATCAAAACGCTTTCAAAATTCAAAACACTTTATTTAAACACAAAGTAGTCAAACAGATTTCAGTGGAAAACAGGCCGACAGGCATTTTCGTAGCACTAAAAAATGGCGTCAAAAATCAGCAAATCCTACAGATTTGCTGTTAGATTTGCGCCACTTAAAAATCGCCAAATCTGTAGCTGTTAGATTGGCAACACTTAAAAGCCGCCAAATCTATAGCCAAGGTAGCGTTAATACGTAAGTACCTATTTTTTTATTGCTGTTGCCAAATTCTAGAACTATTCTCCCCCTCTCACAAAAAAATCTAAGTAAATAACATAGTATTAAATGAGTTTGAATTTTTTAAATTTTTTATTTGAACTGCGTTCGAAAAGCCTTTTTTTTTAATAAAAAAAAATTATGTTTTTCAACGGTTTATTCTTGATTGCATCAACTTTTTTTTTTTATTAGCAATAAAAGTGAAAAATGTGCTATTTTTCTTTTTAATATAATTTCCATCATTTATATTTTTAAATGTTGTTTTAATATATTAAAAGTTAATTTATATTTATTATAGATTTGTGACATATTTTCTTCTTATGATTTTCGGATTATTTGGCTTCGTAAAATGTTTTTCGTCTTTTTCTCATGTCAATTTTATCCTGTATGAAAGGATAATAAGAAATCATAAATATTTTATACTTTTATATATATTTTTAATACGCTTTTATTAGTTTTACCTGTATGTTTGTATGTATATAACTGACTTTTTCCCTGAGATCTGTTTCTCCTCATATACATTATTTAAGCTGTAAAGAAACATATAAAGGCATCTTTTAGAAAGAAAGCAGTTGATTCTTTTTAATACGCTATTATATTAGTTTCACCTGAATGTTTGTTTGTAACTGACTCTTTGGGCTCGATTTTGCCCTACTTTAAACAATCAGATTTAATTTAAACGTTGTAGACTTATGAAGGACCAACGACACTAAAATAGTTTGATAAGTTTATTATCTCATCATGATTAAGAACGCCAGGATTAGAGATTTTATTTTAACTTATGAAGAGCAATTTAACCCATGTGGAATGAAAGTATTCAGTAAAGACATTCAAACCTACGTGGGACAATGGATGACGCGCCTGACTACGGATCAGGAGATTCCCTGTTCGAATCCTGGCTGGCTCGACATAGTCGCCTTTAGCCTTTGTTTTACTCACAATTACAATTACACCTCATTTAGATATTATAGTTTAAAAATACTAAAGAACATGCTTTTAGAGTTAATCAAACTAAAAAGTAAAAAATTAATTAATAGTTTCAAAAAACTAAAAATTCACGCCTTTAGAGTTAATCAAACTAAAAAGTAAAAAATAAATTAATAGTTTTAAAAAACTAAAAAATACACGCTTTTAGAGTTAATCAAACTAAAAAGTAAAAAATAATTGTTAACATAAGAATAAAATGACTGAGGAGAAAATGAATGTCACTGTTCTAAAAGCGTGGGGTGCTTTGTATGACATTTTAAAACTAACTCTGCATTTCGGAATGAAACGAGTGAAAAATTATAACGATTGATATTGAGCATCCCACGCTTTTAGAACAGTGACATTCATTTTCTCCTCAGTCATTTTATTCTTATGTTAACAATTATTACTTATATATATAACTTTGTACAAAATCTCATTTGCTACCTCGTACAAAGTATTAAAGACGATTTGTAATTCCGGGGGACAGAGTCGAAGTTTTCTCCGGTCTGAATTATTTAAAAAAAATTAATAGCAAATATATCAATAAGATAATTCAGATAATAATAATAATAATAATTAAATAATCAGAATCCGTGGAAGTATAACCATAAAATAAATGAAACTGTATTCATCTAACTGTGTTTGGGAATTAAACTCCGAGTTCAACATAAATTAAACACTAAGTTCATTACTTAACTTAAGTGATACTTAACTAACATAAAAAATATACATTTATAAAATTTAAGAAGGGGGCAAAAAGGTAACTTAGTTTACGTTCATTATATTTTATTATATTATTAATTAATAAATGCTATAAAATGTATTATATATCAGATAAATATATCCCTATCGACTTTATATCCAGGGATATCCATACATTATATTCTACAGGGGGTCACATTGAACTTTTTTAATTTTAATAAAACTTTAAATCGTTATTTTTTATTTTATTTGTCTAAAGAGGTTGTATCTATTTTAAATTTCTTTTTAATGTATCTTCTTTTCTTTTCTAGTAAATACGTTTTTTTTTTTCCTAATGCAGCTGGCAAACACTTAAACAGCTTGGTCTTTGCTGCAAGGCTGCACAGACATTACTCTGCATTACTCAGGGGGCGCATGTAACTTGAAGATAAGCCACGGACGCGGAGTAACAATGCCCCCGCAACGCTCTACGGTCCTATTAGGACCGGGACCTACGGTTTAAAGTGGATTCCGAACCACTACAAACACCCATGGGCAAAGCCGGGATTTGAATCCGATACCTGTGGTACCGAACGCTAGAGCGCTAACCATTCGGCCATCAGGCCCCAATTTAGTAAATATGTTAGTATGGCGATTTTTTAATTATCTTACATTAAAGGATATAAATTATAATTTCTTATTAACGTCGTATAATAACAAATTATAATTCATATCTTTTAACGCATAACTTAGTTGACATCAACATGTCTGATTTGATTAATATGATATTACTATGAAGGTATTCAATAAATTCTCATATAATAACGCCACAACGCGATTAAATCTTTATCTATTGTGACCTAGCGAAGAAATAATTTCGCGAGTCACCTTTAAATCTATTCTATGTTAAAATAAATTAAAATGAAAAGAGAAACATAAATAAATAAAGATTAGAACATTAAAAAAATTAAATACTAAAATGAACAAAAATAAAAACAACAAGGTATTCTATGTGAATTACGAACAGCAAATGTCTGTATTTTAAGCATTATGTACATAAATGACATCATGTCCCTTATGTAAAATGGTATTTATTGTTTAATTATAAGAACTACTTTATTTCTTTTCGTGGGATTTGATTACGTACTTAATAAAAATTACATAAAAAATTGAGGAAAATAATTGTTTTTATTGATGTAGTTTTTAATGAATGTCACGCATTATCTACTTTTTCTATCTCATAATAATAGTAGCAATTGATGAATTTAATTAGTCCCTTAATAATAGTATCAAAAGAAAATAAATATAGAACGCAACATTTATTATCAAAAAACTAGATTAAATTAAACAATCAATTAAAAATATTACTCCTGATTTTTATTTTGAGTGTTCAGATGGTTTTTATCAATGAGAATATAATACTTAAAGCCCATAAACTTATCTGAAGTACTTTAGACAGATAATATTGAAGATCGTGATACAGATAGCATTGATGATGATTAACTACCCGATCTTTTTTTCTTCTTTACTATAAGAAACAGTTTGATTGTACTTGAAACTCTTTTTTTGGATTTTCTTTTTTTCAAAATTCGGAATAATGTAGGTTTGTGAGCTTTAGTGGCGTGAGCTGCTGATTTCTTTTCTGATAAAAGGAACATGTCTATGTTTTTCTCTATAATCTTTGCATTTACGTCCACAGTTTTGTTTTTTTTAAAAAATCACCATTATTTACCTTGATAATTATTTTCAAAATCACATTTCTATAAATTCTTGATAGCGTTGTTCTTAAATTGTTTTGCAATTAACTGGATAATCGCAACTCGATCTCTGCTAGAAAAATCACTTTTTTTTCCCATCTTACTTTTACAATGGGGCCTGATGACTGAGTGGCTAGTGCTCTGGCGTTCGGTACCACAGGTTCCGTGTTCGAGTCCCGGTAGGGGCATGGATATTTGTAGTGTTTCGGAATCCACTTTAAACCGTAAGTCCCCGTCTAACAGGATCGTAGAGCATTGCATCTTGTTACTCCGCTTCCGTAGCTTATCTTCAAGCTACACGCAACTCCTGGGTAGTTCTAAGTGAGTAATATCGGTGCAGCGCTTGCCTTAAGGTATCAAAGACAACTGTCTAAAAGTTTGCCAGCTACATTAGGAAAAAAAAAATTTTTTTACATTGGGTTCATGTTCAACTGAAATAAAACATTTGATTTTGATTAGCGGATGAAATTGGAAAAATAGTTATAATTCGTAATAATTAGTTTAACATAAAAATTGAAAGATGCGTCAAAACAAACGACAGATGTCATGAGACATTGATTTTGATTTTGATTAAAAGCTTCGCAATTTTGCGCTACATCGTAACTTACATCCGCAAACGCCAATAATTCAAGTTTAAATATTCACGCGATACTATTATTATGGGACAGAGGAATATTATAGGGGTGCTATTATTTTTTTTTTATGTTCTGCAGTTACTGCTTTGTTATGTATTTTGTTACAAATATATAAAAAAAGTTATTGGAAAACATATTCTTTTATTTTGAAAATACGATTATATGATTAAAAATTAGAATTCATATTTAACTTTAAAAAAAAAAAAAAGAAGAAGAATGCAGCGTAATTCTTGATTACACACCAGATAAGGGACTAATAGATTGAGAAAAAGAAAGTTGAACTTTTATTGTTATAGTTTTAAGTTAAAATTAAGTAGTCAATATATTTTAAGCATCTCAAATGAGC
This sequence comes from Caerostris darwini, assembly GCA_021605075.1. Classification (NCBI taxonomy): domain Eukaryota; kingdom Metazoa; phylum Arthropoda; class Arachnida; order Araneae; family Araneidae; genus Caerostris; species Caerostris darwini. The sequence goes on from BPLQ01010253.1 coordinate 66,012, forward strand.
TATCGTGTACGATAGAAAAGGGTTAGTTTTGGGACCATGCAATTCGTCTGCTCATTCTATGGGAAACAAATAAATAAGCGTACTGAACTCAAGATATTACTCATTACAGGGCGACCTTTGGCGGGAGTACCTGCTTGCTGTTCCTGCTGTGCTACATCTGCCAAAAGAAGCTGCAGGACCAGGAATCTCAGTCGGACACCTCACCACAACAGGTACTATACTTTTGCACCCTGGTTTATATCAGCACTGTGTTCAGGTCTGAGTATGTTCTGAACACTTGGAATTACCCATTCCAAAAATTAGTTTTGTTTGTCTCTCTACGGTCATCTTATGTGCACGAGGGCTAAACAGACCGGGACCTACAGTTTAAAGTGGATTCCGAACCACTACATACATCCATGGCTCCGCCGGGACTCGAACCCGAAACCTGCGGTACCGAACGCCAGAGCGCTAGCCACTCGGCCATTCAGGCCCCTCCAAAAAATTGAGATTTGACATTCAGAAAATGTTTATGTTTCTATCTCTGAAATAAATTCTTTTAATTAAAATTTTTTAATTTATAAAAATTTCCATGGCCTTGTAGCAATTAATTTTACAAAATTCAACGTGAACAAAGTTTCGAGAAGCTGTATAATTTTATTTGAAATTTCATTTGAAAATATCACTTAACTTACAGCATGTTTTCTTTTTCTTTGTGATGAATGCATTTCATGAAAAAAATTCGAATCCCTACAATGGAATTGTTTTAATTTTTACTGTTAATTTTGATGTTTTAATTTTTACTGTTAATTTTGGTGTTTTAATTTTTACTGTTATTTTTATTAAATTTCGTCCTAAATTCATTTCAACATATGAAGTTTTTAATTAACATCTTATTTAGTTAACATCTTATATACGGAACGGCTTGTATTAGAAAATACACTGTATTCCTTCTCCTTTAATGAATAGGACAAATCTAAATTTTTATTACAGAATAACATATCATTGACAAGTTGTATATTTCAGAGTGACAATAAGCATTCAATTGCACCTAAGTTTGGTCCCACCTCATTATGGAACGGCTGTCAAATCCCTGATAAATCATTGATTCGTCCGTCCATTTTTGCTTTTAAGCCGGATGTTTACATTTCCGCACAATCGGTGATTGAACTATATGAATTATTGCATGAATGAAATGAAATCGAGTGTCATGAATCAAACTAGGGCATGAATCATACTTTGGTATGAATGAATTAGTATATCGCTTGAATATCTGGAGATAGATCACACGCAGAATTCATTGACTTTTGCTGATTTAGTGTAAATTAGTAGAGACATTTCATTTTTATCTCTTCTGATTTATTTTTTTGAATACTTTTGTGATGTGTGTAGTAATTCGGAAATTTGCGTTTAATGGTATTGAACTTTCTAGTCTCATGGTACTATAAGCGCCCTTTAATCCAACATTCGATTTTTGCGACACGTTCTACAATCCGGCATCGATAAAGGATTTTCGATGCTAGGTGTGGATTCGGGTGTTTGCTGACCTTGACCGCCAGGTGGCGACACTGTGCGCCTCACATTTTCGCCTAGTGTTTATTGTAACTACCCTTTTCTCATTTCAGTACAGAGTAAAACTCACGCATGTGCAGAAGTTATAAATTTGTATGTACTTCGAGACGGTTGCTTGAAGAGATTTGAATCACTACAGGAACACGATGTCAGATAATTATTTAAAGCAGTTACAGCTGCATTTATAGAGAAATTTGTCATCATTATATATAAATTTTTAATCTGATGCTAATCGTGAAGCTTGAAGAAAACTCTCTTTTTAGGGCCTCATGGCTAGCGTTCTGACGCTCGGTATCACAGGTTTCGGGTTCGAGTTCTGGCGGTGCTAAACCACTTAAAACCGTATGGCGCGGTCTAATAAGAACGTAGAGCGTTGCGGGGAGTAGTGTTACTCGCGTCCGTAGCATATCTTCAAGCAGTGCGTGCCCCCTGGGTAGTGCTAAATGAGTATCAGTGGTGCAGCCCTTGCTTATGGCATAAAGATTAACTATTCTCTGTATTGCCAGCTGCATTAGAACAACAACGTATATTAATTTTTATTTCGCTCTGTGTTCTTCTATCCATACAAGAATATTCAATGTATGAGTTTTGATTTTGTAGTTGGTAGAAGTATGAGGTACTTTGTCGGATATTGATTTGTAGGTCCCGGTCAGGATCGTGAGTAGTACCAGAAGCGGGTTCGAATCCATTTTATGCACATGTTGTAATAGTTTAAATTTTTATCTGGGTAGGCTAAATGATTTTATCTCTCTGTATTGCCAGCCCGAAATTAAATATAATATATTGATCGATATAAACTAAAATGTATAAGTGTTCCGGCATGGCCGTGATTATGAACATGATTGATTGGTTTGCCGCTCTCCGGCCATTTTGTGCACACCTGAGGATAATTAGACCTAATTTGGTAGACCTACAGTTTAACGTGGATTCCGAACCACTCAAGAAACATCCATGCCACCGCCAGCATTCAAACCTGATGCCTGTGGTACGAAAGCCTAGAGCACTAGCCACCTGGCCATAAGGCCGCGAGCATGATTGAAGAAAGATTATTGTACAAATTATGATATGTTTTTCTGTTCCACTTGCAATACCACCAGAAATCTCTTCTGAATAACACCAGAATTCTTTCCAGGTGTACGTGATCTCTTCCATCCCGAGGAGCCACCCTCTGGAGAGGGGGGGTGCCGCCCCGCCCTCCTACGAGAGCGCCGTGTGCCTGAAGCGCGTCCAGGTGGAGGAGCCGCCCTCCTACGAGACGGCCGTCGCCACCAAGAACCTCTCTTCGTACTGCCTCACTCTGTGAACACGTGACTTCCCTTCATCTCTTTCCTTTTTTGATACGAGTCTTTTTTGATAATAAATATTTATTTCTGACTTTTTCATTATCGTCGATCATTTACTATCCATTTTTTATACCATCATTTTTTTTTTGTTCTAATGCAGCTGGCAAATACTTAGACAGTTGTCCTTGATGCCTTAAGGCAAGCGCTGCACCGACGTTACTCACTTAGCACAACCCAGGAGGTGCGTGTAGCTTGAAGATAAGCTACGGACGCGGAGTAACAATACCTTCGCAACTCTCTACGATCATGTTAGACCGGGGCCTATGGTTTAAAGTGGATTCCGAACCACTATAAACATTCATGGCACCTCCGGGTTCGAGTCCCGGCGGTGCCATGGATGTTTGCTCGGACTGTGGTACCGAGTGCCAGAGCGCTAGCCATTCGGCCATTCAGTCCCTTTTATTTTGCCATCATTGTTTATACAATGTTTAAATAGAAAATTATTGAGTAACTGCAACCAAGACTTTTTGCCCCGTGTGCCTTCGACTGAATTCCAAAATAATAATAATAATTTGTTTCTGAAGATAAAAATTAAAATATTGCTTTATATTTAATTTCAAAAGTCAAATTGCCCCTCAGTGGCAGATTTAAACAGCATACATAAAACCTCTGAACAAGCATTTTATTCATATAGAATCATTCATAAGAAGGCCTTTTAGCAAGTTGCAGTAGACATGGTCTGATGTTACTAATTTCAATAAATAATTTTTATACTCAAAGATAAAACAAGTAATAAAAAAAAAATTTATATTACTTTCAATTCTTTCAATTCCTTTTTTTTTCTTACTATATTGCAGGAAGTCCTTTATAAATAATTTTCATTCATTTTTTTAAGTTTATCTGGCGCCATCTATTGGCAGATACATGCAACTTAAATCTAAAAAAAAAAAACTATAATTAATTACTGAATTAATATTTGAAAAAACTGTATTAACATCAAGTGTCATCCACTACACGTTCAAAAAAAATGTATTTCAACTTGAGTGGATGAATAAAAAGTATTTTATGAACGATTGAAATTTTGAACAAGATATATATAGGGAGAGTGTGAGCTGATAGAAGGAATTGAATAAAAAAAGTGTATCGAAAAGGAATTACCGATTGGACGATTATCGTTAGATGCGTTCATAGAGTAGTAATATGATAGAGAGTCCATGGGGCTGCCACTTATGTGCAAGCATTCTTCTCATGTGACTTTTATTTTGTAGTTTAACATATGCGATGATAACTTGGCGATTTTTGGTAATAATCTTTACTGTTGGCCATTATTGTTCTATGCAGTTGGCGAGAAATGGAGAAAAAGATGAATTATTATACCACGATTTTCAAAAGAAAGGGCTAATTTTTTTAGCTTTAAATAAATATAAATTAAATTTACTAAATATTTGGCATTTTTATTCTATTGATAAATTTTGTGTAATATCCCCCCCCCAAAATGAGTTAAAAATAAAATATGAACATTTATATGAACATTTTGTCACGTTTTATTATATTTCATACAAAATGATCAGAGTTATAAACAAAATAATTGTATATATTTATTGTATCTATATTGTATTTATTTATTTTTAATATTGTATCTATTTATCTCTAATACTTAAGTAAATACATGACTTGAGAAGAAGAATCTCAAGAATTTTCGGATTCACTTCGTAGCATGTTTACGTATTCTGAATAAATGCTCTCAGGAAAAGTGAGCCAAGGGGAGATGCAGCGCCAACTGTAGTACAAAAAGGACTGGAGATGTTTGTCCCAACTTTTTATTCTTTTAGAATAATGGAACGCGCTACTATGGATATACTCTATAGATGGGATGTATGGATTTACTACGGATGGATGAATGAATGGATTTTACAATAACTGAATGAAACATTCAGACGATGCAGTTGCATATAGCAACCCCTCAATAGGGCGTTAACCCACATGTGCCTTTAGGTAAATTGTTATTCTGTCTGGCATTTGATCTGGTCAAGTCAACTCTAGACTGAAATCGATTGGCAGGATTTCTTACGAAACTCTCCCCCATTAGATGGGTAAATTGATGGCACGGTGGGACGATTTTGCTCATCAGACCTAAAGGTAATCTGTAGGGGAGAAATTTAATGATCTGGCTCGCCAGAAAAGTAATTAACAAGTACGAAAACAAAAGTAGTGGCGACCCTAATGCCAAAGGGCTTATCGTATCGTTTTATAGATAAAGCAGTAAAATTCGTAAATATAAAAAGTTCGTCTTCTAGTAGAATTTCTCATTTATTAATCGTTTACTACCTGTATCACTTGGCGGAATACCATTGGATACCCATAAAAAATACCCTTTCTATTATTTAAAATTTAACCGTATATAGCAGTTAAAATAAATAAAATGTAATTTTGTTTGTTGTTTCTTATCCCACTTGGCTGGCCAAGCCCACGAGCCCATACATACTCATTATTGAAGGGGAAGGAAGCAGCTTCTGTTGTGATGGAACACCCGTAGGTAGAAGTCTGACTTTGGCTCCGTGACGCTCTTACAGTGATAGGAGACCGGGACCTACAGCTTAAAGTGGATTCCGAACCACTACAAACATTCATGGCACCGCCGGGACTCGAACCCGAAACCTATGGCACCGAGCGCCACAGCGCTAGACACTCTGCCATTCAGATCCCAAATTTGTGAATGCCAACGGCACGCGGTGTTCCCAGGTGGTCACCCACCCAAGTACTGACCGCTTGAACTTCAGTGATCTAACGAGAACACGGTATATTCAGCATGGTATGGCCGTTGGAAATGTAATTTTAAACAAAATAAGCAACATATATAATAATAAACAATAATGTATATAAAAAGCAACTAATTAATTGAAATAAATCTAAATCAAATACTAAATAAACATCTGCACAATATATATAATATATATATATATATATATATATGATGTGTGTGTGTGTGTATTTGCATAGTTACAGATAAAATAAATAATATATTAAAATATAATATTTCAGAAGTACCTGCAAAAAATATTTTTAAATATTTGCAATATCAATAAATACATATAATACATTTAAAGTACGAACTAAGAGAATAATCCTTTCAAAGATTCTTCTTCACCATAATTTTGCTTTTAAAATTAACAATGCTTATTTAATTAAAAAAATAAATATTGTTATGGACTATTGTTATGTAGGAATTTTCAATAAATTTTATTGATACCCTAACAATAATTTGTAAATAATAATATTCCTCTGAAAACAAAATAATAATAAACTAAACGCAATTCTTTAAGTTAATTGCTATAAGGAGAGTTAATTAATATTTTATGTAAATTGTTGGAGAACACATGGAATTTTTTTGCTCCAAAAGGATCCTCTTCGGCACGAATTTTAAATATTTAAATATTTATATATATATATATATATATAGGGGGGTTGCATTTATGCATACAGCGAAATTTTCCCCGCTGTGACGATCATGCATACAGAAAAATTGTAAATCCAAATCTAAAAATTTACTTAAAATTTAATGATTTATTACAAACAGGGATTTTTATTTATTTATTTAATCAAGAAAATATCAAAGTTCTACTGTGTTTTGCATTTCAATGTCCTCACAATTCGAATAAGAATCCTGCATTTTTAAAGTGTATTTGTAACGTATGTATCTACGACTGTGTCCAAAAAAGTAAGACCAATTTTCAATTTAAAATTCCCGGGCTGATGGAATTTCAAGTTGTTTTCTTTTTTAGGTTGTTGGCGCTGCCCTTGACATCTGTGTGAAATTTGACATCAAAATAGTCATTAGTGTTTGAGTTACGCTTGGCTTTGTGAGACGCTAAAACTGATCCCGGCGATTTTTAAAATGTCTGAATGAATTGAGCAAAGAACTTGCATTACATTTTGTTTGAGAAAACGTATAGAATGTTGCAGAAGGCATTCCGGAGCCTTCCTATATAGGAAAGAAATGTTTAGAAGTGGTATACGGAGTTCAAAGAAGGCAGAGAACGCTTTGAAAACGAAGAGCCCTCTGGGCGACCATCAACCTCAACCTATGAGGCTCACGTCCAAAAAATTAAAGATTTGGTGCTTGCAAACCGTCGATTTACAATTAGAGAACTTGCTGCTGATGTTGGAATTTCAAAAGGATCGGTCAATTCCACTTGGGCCTCAAACGCGACATATCTTTGTTGGTACCGAAAACACTGAATTTTTTTAAAAAACAATGTCGCTTTGAAGTGTGTGAAACGATGCTTTCTGACTATCAGGACAAGTTGAAATACATCATAATTGGAGATGAGACTTGGATTTATGTTTACGATCCGGAAATAACCGATCAATCGAGTGAATATCGTGACAAAGGGGAAGCAAGACCAAAAGAGCACGTCAAAGTCACTCACAAATCCAAGGTCATGTTGACTGTAATTTTTTCGATTACCGTGGTGTGGTGCATTATGAATTCCTTCCGCCGAGCCAAACTGTCAACAAGGAATATTATTTGAGTGTTATGCGTTGTTTGCGTGAAGCTATTCGCAAAAAAGGGCCACATTTATGGAAAGACGACTCTTGGTTCTTGCATCACGATAATGCGCCAGCTCACACTGCATTGATTCTTCGTGACTTTTCGCTAAAAATGAAACCCGTATTGTTCCACACCCTCGTATTCATATCTTGTGACTTCTGGCTATTCCCTAAACTCAAAAGACCACTCCGGGGATAACGTTTTGAGTTGATTGAAGAGATTCAATGTGAATCGCCGCGCGCTTTGAAGGCCATCCCTGTCGAAGACTTTTTAGCATGCATTGAGGATTGGGAAAAAAGTTGGCATAAGTGTTTTGGGTCCGGGGGGAATTACTTTGAAGGTGATGAAATAAATTTGGAAGAATAAATAAAGGAGTTTTAAAAAAATAATAATTGGTCTTACTTTTTGGGCACAGTAGTAGTATGCTGCTAATAAATGACTTTTCTTCACGTTCAAGATGGGAAAAGGCAAACGTGTTTGTAATGTTCTTGGCTGGCCAAACATTCATACATTCATGCATAAACTAGTTTTCCATTCAAATTTTTTTATGAAAGGAATTCTTTTTGTCTCTTACAAAAAAATAAATAAATAAATAGATGAATAAAACAATATTATGTGATTCTATTATACGTTGCTTGCAACAACTTTGTCATTTTAAAAGTTTCAATTCTCGTATTAATTACAAACATATTCCTTTTTTTCTTTTTGATTTCATTTTATAGACTTTGCTTAAATCTATTGTGCTACAAATGACTTTGAAAAGAAAATAATATTTTGAAGATTGTTTTTAATTTCGCAACATCATTTAATTTGAAATGCAAATAAATATTGCTATGGATGTTTTACTGAAACATTAGTATTTTTATAAACTGGATCTTGATCAAAAATTAATTTTATTAAAGTTAAATTCATGATGTTATAGAAAAAGAAAACATTTTATCATTCCATGTTTATAAAATAAAGCAACTCGTAGTTAAATTCGAAAATATTTTACTTACCCTTTATGTTTTTTATGGGTTTCAGGTTTTCCATTGTTTTGAATTAACAATAGATTTCTGGAAAGAAATAAAAAAGTTATATTTTACATCAAATTTGAAAAGAATGAAGAAACATATATTTTTAGCAAAGGAATAATAAAATAAAATCCATGTGTATACTCGAAAAAAAAGCAACAACCCCAACTAGAATGTAGAATTGAAATTTTCTTTAGGTTATATAATATCACGGTATGAAATAAATGTAAATACATTTTTTGGTATTAAACACAAATTAAAGTGAGTGATTATTTTGAATATCATATGCTGATTCATTTAAAAATTTGTTTTTCAATCTATATATCTTTTCTAAGTAAAATTCTAAAAAATTATTAGTATATAATATTATATTTATTCGTATTATATTTTATGTACACTTTTATAATAATATTTCATTATTTTGGTCATATGACTTTAATCTCTAAAAAAGCTTAAAAAAATTATCAACATTATCTCATTGTTTGGTTAAGAGTCTGTGAAATGTCTTCCATGTTGTTTAGGTCTTTCGCGTAATAAATATTTGTCGTTTCTTATCCCTCTTGGTTGGCAGCAACATCTAGACCAAGTCCAAGAACCCGTGTGGTCTCATGGAAGAAGGAAAAAAGGAGGGGGGCAGCTTCTGTTGTGAGGGAGCACCCGCAGGTAGTGGTCTGATTTGGCTCCGAATCGATGAAGAAGACGGGCAGTGCCTTCAAGGAGGACTTTTAGTAGGAAATATCCCGCATTTGCGTATCGTAGGACAGAAAACCCAGGAAACCTCCCACCAGTTAGTGCGACTCAGAGGCAAGATGCTAAATATCCCAAACGCCATTGAGTCTTCTCTTTTTTTGAAGCAGTGTCTACAACAAAGCCGCCAGCGGACTGAATCTCCGCCCCTAATGCTCACCATGTTGCACGTTGTCAATGAGCCACCAGTCGGGCAAAAGAAAATCTTGTTACTCTTTTATAGAAGTACAACTTTTTTTTCTTACACAAACTTCGATTAAAAAAGGATGATTAAGTAAAAGAACTGGTCTGCTTGAATCGAAGTTTCCCATGCTTTTTTGCTGTAGGGGCCAGAAATAAAGACCAAGTCCCTTAAAATGTTTTTCAGGAACTCTTTCTCTCTTTTATTACTTGTGTAGTTTCTTTATGACCCAGCATGATTAATATTGAATTTGCTACAGTGTCTAAACATATAACACAAGCACATTCAAAAAAAAAAAAAAAAATTATCCGAATATATTGCACAACATTAATACATGTATGAAGTATATTTTCATTTTCGTATTAGTAATAAAAAACACGCCACAGGAGACAAATAGAAATACTGAAGATAAAAGAAAAAAGATTGTAAAATTAATATTCAAATATTCAAATAATATATATATATATATCTTAAATCTCTTCTACTGCTCAATGCTTTTTTTAGACTTTGGTGTTTATCATTCATCCATCGAGAACACATTCGTTTTCAATTATTCACTTCCAACCAAAATAGTACAACTGCGATAGTTTTATTCGGGCTTTGAGAGACCGAAATATTTTTAGCTGTGAAGAAACTTCTCTACCCCAAGCGGATGACTGCCGTTTTGTCTGCGCATCAAAAGAAACACCAGATTTCATCTCCAGCAGCAATATGTTTTGGGAAAGAGAGAGAAAAACTAGTTCTGTTGTTTAAATTGATCTTGCGTATACGAGTCAGCAGATGTTTACAGGATAAAAGTAAAAACCTAACAAACAAGAGTCTATTGGCATATACGGAACTGTAGAAAAATCATATTGAAGAAGTTTCTAGAATCGGCTTGAAATTAAATCTTTCAAAATTCTTTGTAGAATATATATAATATATATATATATATATAGAGAGAGAGAGAGAGAGAGTATTAAAAGGTTTAATTTCAAGCCAATTCCAGCTGGTACTATTTATATATACTTATAGTACCAGTGGGTCAAATGTATCAATCGCATATTGAAAGCAAGCATATGTATGGAAAAATGTCAAGTTCCTGTAAATATGGATCCCAAAAATATATTCAAATAGGTTCCACCATATTATTAAAAAAAAAAAAAAAGCGAGAAGAAGCACGAGAGCAAAATCTCAGCAATTATGACAACTGAAGTCCAAGTGCAACCTAAATCAACCTTGTTTTTACCACTATATACTATGAGGTGTCCTTGAAATTACTGACCTATTTAAAAAATCTTTTAAAGGAACGAGAGGTGATAGAAACGTTCAGTTTGCTGCCCTGAGTGTGGAAGAACAGAATGGACCTGGTTGGTCAATCCAACTAATCATCTAATTTTCTAGAAATTCATTTATAAATTGAAGTCTATGATGACGCGCGTTTTCATACGTTAAAATTAAAAAAAAGCTGAAAAAGAGAAAAGTTCGCAGCAGTAACAGAGCTTTTGATTATGAGAGGTGTGTGCATCCATCCAATCAGTATCCTTAAACTGTTTCCATAACTGCAATACGACATGATTAACCATCTGCAATTGAAATTCTAATCTCCACTTAATCCAAATTCATCACCCAAACATCGAGGATTACCAATTTTAACATTTGCTTAAGCGAAATAGATAAATAAATAAAACTTCATTATCGAATAAAACAATAAATGCTTTTTTTTTATTTCCAACTGCTTCTAATTTCTATTGTTATTTTAAAAATCGGATTTTTCTCAAAATGTAATAAGAATCTTATGATTTGTTTGCCAATTTTTTTTTTTCATTTGAAAGTTTATTCCAAACAAGTATTCCTTCTTACATAAAATTTACAAAACATCGAACAGATAAATATATAACAGTAACTTTTATATGTATGAATATTCAATGAAGTTATTTTTCAGATTATTAATATGACAAATAAATGTTTAAAAACGATTTGATGCCTAAAAAGTTAATCATAATTCTAAATTTAAATTATAAATCTGATCAAATAACCTTATTTTTCACACAAAAACAATATATTAATTATAAAATTATATTTTCATTAAAAATGAAACAGCAAGGTAAAGGAAAACATTAAAAATTGCTATTTTTCATAAACTGCATTATTTTATATAATACTAAATTTTTTACGATTGTTTCTGAATATTATTTGTAAACTTGCAAAATTTATTAATAAATAACGAAATTATTAAAAACTGCAGTTTTATTACAATACATATATATACAGCTATATTGTAAAAAATAGTCTGCAATGCCAATAAAAAAAGTTTTTACGTACAAATAGCAATACCAAATAATAACAAATTTTACCAGTACTAAATCATTCAGCAAAAAACGTCTCGTGGGTGTTATTTAGGTTATTTAGGTCATTTAGGTTCTTGTTTTTTATTTCATCTAGTGTGCATTAGGCTTGTAAATGATAATGAGGTAGGAATTAATTCTACACTGTGAAAAAAAGAATCAATTATGATATTGCATTAAAAAAATATTTTTTCAAGGTCCCAATACATAATAAAAAACGTACATAACATGTGAAATTAATCATTATTCTTTGAAAATGTGTCTTGAATTATAAAACTATATAATAAATAATATTAACTTATAATTAATTAAATTATAAAGCTTAAATAAAACACTTCAAATATAAGCTATGTGCTCTTCTTTAAGCTTTCGCATAATTTTTCTTTTTTATTACTTCAGAACTTTTCCACCGAATATTTTTAAATTAGCTAATTAAATAATATTTTGTTATATTGAGTTTATTTATTAATTTTTTAAGGCTAGATAGTTTACTATTTTCTGCAATAGGTGAGAAGAAATCCTATTAATAAAGATTTTTTTTTCATACTATATACTCATAACAGTACCAAATTTTGCCTACACAAAACAATTAATATAAAAAAAAATTTTTAAGTCAATTCCTACTTTTTTTTCACTCTATTGCAAAAAGTCCTTTATAAATAATTTTCCTTCATTTTTTTAAATTTATCTGGCACCATCTATTGGTAGATATATGCAACTTAAATCTAAAAACAATTAAATTAATTAATTAAATTTAATTAATGAATTAATATTTGAAAAAACTGTATTAACATCCAGTGTCATCCACTACAAGTTCAAAAAAAAATGTATTTGAACTTGAGTGGATGAATAAAAAGTATTTTATGAACGACTGAAAATTTGAACAAGATATATATATAGGGAGAGTGTGAGCTAATAGAAGGAATTGAATAAAAAACGGAAAGAAAACGAACGGAATTTTTTCACTCTTTTTAAAAAATTTTTTTGATGAGTCCGTTTTAGTAAAACAAAGAGAGAGTAAAAAAATTCAAAACAAAAACATCAATGTGAACCGTATATAATCCGTAGTTTTTTTTATATTCAAGAAATTTTTTATATATGTATGCAATTTTATGTGTGGTCATGCATTTCAGTGACAGTTTTTTATAACAGCTAAGTGCCCTATTTGGCGTTTTTTCAATCAAGAATTCTGACACGTAAACTTTTCTATTCAGCAATTTAAACTTTTTATAATTTCAGCTGAGTAGATTTATTTATTTATTCTGTTGTAATTTCTGACATTGGAACGAAACTACAATTACTTTCGCTTTTTGTTAGCATTGCCTCAGAAAATGATACGTGCTAGTATAAATATACAGAAAATGTCTATCAAATACTGATAATATGAACAATACCGAGGTGTGGTCCTTTTTAATGTATAAAAAACAGACCTGGACCAAAAACAGACTCACTGACGTTAAGCCATGCACGCACCTCAATTGTGCATTCCTTTTTCCTATAATTGCAATTGAATAATTTGTGATACATGAAATGGTTTCAATAATTCGAGTCTGATCTGAAAAGCTTAGATAAATAAAAGATGTTGCCACGCAAGACAATTATTATTTGAAATTACATATTTTTGAATAACAATGTTCCTTTCAATTCAAAAAGTCGTAATTATTATTTTTGCTTTCCTTTTCTTACTTATTTTTCCTAGTATTATGTTTTAAAATGAAATATTCTGAACAAAAAAAAGTAAATAATATATTTTTGACACATGCCCGACTCGTGGCTTGATTGATGATGATTATTTGATGATTATTTAATGATTATTTACTGTCTAACATCAGCGGGAAAATTTAAATTTTTTCTATTACTGTAGCTTAATTGTGAACTATACCCGATTTGTGGCTCAATGGCAACGTGCGCCGTTGGTGAGCATTAGGGCTGAGGTTCAATCCGCTGGCACCTTTGTTGTAGACACTGTTTCAAAACACAAAGAGACTCGATGGAGTTTGGCATGTTTCAGCAAATTGTCTGGTTAATCGTATTGCCTGGTGAGGGGTTTACTCCCATACGATATGCAAATGCGGGGTAGTTCCCCTAAAAGTCCTCCCGGAATGTTCTTCTTCAGCGACACTGAGCCAAGTCAGACTTCTACCTACGGGTGCAGAAGCTGTCTCTCTTTCCATGAGAGCACACGTGTTACACGTGGACTTAGTCTGGATAATGCTGTCGACCAAGTGGGATAAGAAACAACAACAACATAAGAAAAATAAAAGTTCGTGAAGAAAAATAGAACGTAATATCTATAGTTTTTTTTAATTGATTCATTCATTTAATATTTGAGAAGTTTTTTTTAAATTTTTATATAAAAAAAATGAAATAGTTCATAAAAAATATGGATATATTACTAGGGTCTTTTTCCTACATCGCTAATTTTCTTCATCAGTATTAAGATTGCAATTTTTATTATTATTTTTAAGATTTCATTTCATTATTTTTACGATTTCATTTTAAGATTATTCTATAGTTTTTGAATAATACTTTCATACAAAAAAACTATATAAAATAAAATTAAATTAAAAATAACAATCGACTGGGCCGATATACATGTTTTCCATAACATTTAGAATTAATGCAAGAATAATTAAGAGGAGGTGTTGAAGAAGATATTATTCCCTTTGGAAGTCGAAAAAGCTAGTTGCCAGTATGTATCGAAAGCAAGTGAAATTGTCTTTCCACAATTATCTTGGCACGAATTTTGAAACATATAACGTGAATTCGATTGTTTTCAGTGTTGCAATTTAAAGCAAGACTGATTGCTTGAGTGTGAGTCACTTAAAATAGGACAGCATGCGTGGAGTTGGGTCAAGGTAAATAAGGTTCAAATAAGCAGTAAATACATTCGTAGAAAGCATTCGGCCTTTGTTATGATCGAAGAACAACTTCAATTGATAAAGAAGGTAAAGAAAATTATAGGATTCAAGAACGTGTTTCTCAAGATGAATGCACCAGATGGCGCGGAAATCAATGAAGCATTAGATTGCGCATGGAGATATACAAGTTACTAACGATCTCCTGTGCTACTGTGCCCAAAAAGTAAAACCAATTTTCTGTTCAAATTTCCCGCGCATATGGAATTTCTCTTTTTTTTTTCTTATTTAGGATGTTGGCACTGTCCTTGACATCTGTGTGAAATTTCACGTCAAAATATTCATTAGTGTTTGAGTTACGCTTGACTTTGTGAGACGCTAAAAGTGATTTCGGCGATTTTTGGAATGCGTGAACTAATTGAGCAAAGAAGTTGCATTAAATTTTGTTTGCAGAATGAATATTCATGTGCGGAAACGTATAGAATGTTGCAGAAGGCATTAAGTGAGCAAACTATACCGGAAAGAAATGTTTACAAGTGGTATAAACAATTCATAGAAGGCAGTGAACGTGTTGAAGACGAAGAGCACTCAGTTCGGCCATCAACCTCAATCGACGAAGCTCACGTCCAAAAAATTAAAGATTTGGTGATTGCAAACCGTCAATTTACAATTAGAGACCTTGCTGATGATGTTGGAATTTCAAAAGGATCGATCAATTCCATTTTAAAAGATGTTTTGGGCCTCAAACGCGTCAAATCTCGATTGGTACCGAAAACACTGGATTTTTTGGAAAAACATCGTCGCGTTGAAGTGCGTGAAACAATGCTTTCTGACTATCAGGACAAGTTGAAATGCATCATAACTGAAGATGAGACGTGGATTTATTCTTACGACCCGGAAACAATCGAGCGAATATCGTGACAAAGGTGAAGCAAGCCCGAAAAGAGCACGCCAAAGTCACTTAAAAATCAAGGTCATGTTGACTGTTTTCTTCGATTACTGTGGTGTGGCTCATTATGAAATCCTTCCACCGGGCCAAACTGTCAACAAGGAATATTATTTGAGTGTTATGCGTCGTTTGTGGGAAGCTATTCACAAATAGAGGCCAATTTTACTTCGTGACTTTTTCGCCAAAAATGAATCCCATATCGCTACACAACCACCGTATTCACCTTATTTAGCACCATGGGACTTCTGCCTATTCCCTAAACTCAAAAGACCACTCCGGGGACACCGTTTTGAGTCGATTGAAGAGATTCAACGTGTATCGGCGCGCTCTTTGAAGACCACTCTACCGTCAGGACCCATATACTTAGTCTACTGTAGAAAAATAACAATTCTTGATATTATTTGAATCTGACAACAGATGGAATGTAATATACATGATTGTTCTATCCGAAAGCTCTAAGTTCTAAGTATAAAAAAAAGTGAAAGTTTTATGTGTATTCTAAGTTCTTTTTAAATATGGCAAATGGGATTCTGCTGTTTATTTAAATAATTATTGATATTATCTATTTTCAACGTTAAGAGTTCTAATTATTAAATATTAATAATAATAATCTAAATTAATCTACTCTTCTAATCTTCTGAGTGTCTCCTAAAGCAACCGGAGAAAGCGAAATGAAGTTTTCTTCGCCTGAATGACTGACTTTGTAAAAAAGATCAAGAATTTCTTTTCAGATCGAAAATTCATTCAATTAATTTAGGCTAAACTGAAAAAGTTAATTTCTTTAAAAACATCATGCATTTTGTATATCACTGAATGCAGCCAATCCTCATTTCATACAACTTATTCGTTCTGTTGATATACATAATACTTTAAAAATCAAAGTAGAGTGATGTGATATTAAAATCATTCTATGGGAACTTTGAAATTGTTACGAAAAATTTTTGAATGCATTCCCTGTTAAGATGTTACAATTTATACAGTATATATTGTTCTATAATGAAGCAATAAAAAATTATTCAATGCATTTTGAAGATTTCGGTTTTTGATTGTTATGGATAATGAAATTTTGATTTCACAAATCCAAAATTGTTTAAATTATCTTACAAATCAATCCATTTATTTTTAATATTAAAAAAAACGAAATAAAATTAACGGAAAACGTACATGGAATAAATTTTCAATAAGGACTGTGATGCTCCAACTTCCTACTTCCTGATGAAAATTTGCGTGCTAATTTGGCGTAATCCAAGTATATTAAGTCATGCTTTGCGGAAAGTGCTGTGCCAAGAGCATCTGTTGCAGGAAATTTGTCGCAATTTCATTCATTGCGTTTTGTCGACATTATACTTTCAGAATATATTGTGTTCCGGTAAAAGCGTGCCGTTAACTTCGTAACAACACAACTTATAAAAACACTACATCTAATCATCTGAATTTAAACATAAGGAGTTACTTAAATTGTGCATGTTGCATCATATAAGTATACACGCAGGAAAATTTAGCGCTTTATTTAACGTAAAAATCTAACTTGCTAAGTACAAATTTAAGCTTCAAATACAGTCAGGTTTTCGTATCATGTTATCGTTTTATAACACGATATGAAAAATTTGACTCTAATTATTATTAATTGCCTTAATGTTTGCTTTATATTTGCCAGTTATTTTGGCCAACATAATGCAAAGAAAATGCTTATTATACATACTTGAGTGTAGTTTCAGCTGAATTGCAACTAGGATAAAATCTAAAATTTGAAGAAAAAAATTGAAATATTCATTTTTATACAGTCGATAGTTAAACGCTAATTAATTAAGAATTTTCTTTTCAATAAAAGATTTCTAACACTTAAACGAAATCAAAGCAATAAAAAAAATATAGTTAAAAAGAGTTATAAAACACAAATATAAAGAAACAAAGAAAATGAATTTAATCCGGTGGGCCAATATACAGGTAACACATAAAATTTAGAATGTATTGTAAAGACAAAACTCATAACAATAATCTTCAACAAACAAAGAAAGAAAAGCTATCAATAAATCAATCAGATAAAAATCATGTTCAAAACTAAAAAAATTATATTAATCAGTTATTTTTGCATGTGAAAAAATTAAAAATAAAAAAAAGAAATCAGATTAAAAAATAAAAAGTATAGATTTGAAAGAAATTAAAAATAAAAAAAAATAGAATTCCAAACGATTTTATAAAAAAGTATGTGAAAGTGAAAGAAATTAAAAAAAAAAAAAAACCTATAGAATTCCAAACGATTTTATAAGAAAGCATGTGAAAGAAATTAAAAAATAAAACAAAACCTATAAAATTAAAAAAAACGATTTTATAAAAAAAAAAAGAATTCCAAACGATATAAGAAAGTGAAAGAAATTAAAAAAATAAAAAAAACCTATAGAATTCCAAACGATTTTATAATAAAGCATGTGAAAGAAATTAAAAAAAAAAAAAACCTATAGAATTCCAAACGATTTTATAAAAAAAAGTATCTGAAAGAAATTAAAAAAATAAAAAAACCTATAGAATTCCAAACGAAATTGAAAGAAATTAAAAATAAAAAAAACTTAACTATAGAATTCCAAACGATTTTATTTAAAAAAAACAAATTAAAGAAATTAAAAATAAAAAAAACCTATAGAATTCCAAACGATTTTATAAAAAAATGTGAAAGAAATTAAAAAATAAAACAAAACCTATAGAATTCCAAACGATTTTATAAAAAAAAAGTATGTGAAAGAAATTAAAAAAAAAAAACCTATAGAATTCCAAACGATTTTATAAGAAAGCATGTGAAAGAAATTAAAAAATAAAACAAAACCTATAGAATTCCAAACGATTTTATAAAAAAAAAGAATGTGAAAGAAATTGAAATAAATTAAGAAAGCATCTGAAAAAATAAAAAAAAACTATAGAATTCCAAACGATTTTATAAAAAAGTATGTGAAAGAAATTAAAAAATAAAAAAAACCTATAGAATTCCAAACGATTTTATAAGAAAGCATGTGAAAGAAATTAAAAAATAAAACAAAACCTATAAAAATGTGAAAGAAATAAAAATAAAAAAAACCCAAACGATTTTATAAAAAAGCATGTGAAAGAAATTAAAAAATAAAAAAAACCTATAGAATTCCAAACGATTTTATAAAAAAAAAGTATGTGAAAGAAATTAAAAAAAAATAAAAAAAACCTATAGAATTCCAAACGATTTTATAAGAAAGCATGTGAAAGAAATTAAAAAATAAAACAAAACCTATAGAATTCCAAACGATTTTATAAGAAAGCATGTGAAAGAAATTAAAAATAAAAAAAACCTATAGAATGTGAAAGAAATTAAAAATAAAAAAAACCTATAGAATTCCAAACGATTTTATAAGAAAGCATGTGAAAGAAATTAAAAAATAAAACAAAAACCTATAGAATTCCAAACGATTTTATAAAAAAAAAGTATGTGAAAGAAATTAAAAAAAAAAAAAACCCTATAGAATTCCAAACGATTTTATAAGAAAGCATGTGAAAGAAATTAAAAAAAA
The DNA here is from genome assembly GCA_021605075.1 of Caerostris darwini. Lineage (NCBI taxonomy): Eukaryota > Metazoa > Arthropoda > Arachnida > Araneae > Araneidae > Caerostris > Caerostris darwini. The sequence continues at coordinate 85,006 of BPLQ01010253.1, forward strand.
AAAAAAAACCTATAGAATTCCAAACGATTTTATAAAAAAAAAGTATGTGAAAGAAATTAAAAAAAAAAAAAACCTATAGAATTCCAAACGATTTTATAAGAAAGCATGTGAAAGAAATTAAAAAATAAAAATAAAAAACCCATAGAATTCGAAACGATTTTATAAAAAAAGCATGCGAAAGAAATTAAAAATAAAAAAAAAAAAAACCTCAGAATTCCAAACGATTTTATAAGGAAGCATGTGAAAGAAATTAAAAAATAAAACAAAACTTATAGAATTCCAAACGATTTTATAAAAAAAAGTACGTGAAAGAAATAAAAAAGTAAAAAAAAACCCTATAGAGTTTCAAACGATTTTATAAAAAAAGGATGCGAAAGAAATAAAAAAATTAAAAAAAAACTTTAGAATTCCAAATGATTTTATAAGAAAGCACGTGAAAGAAACTTAATAAAAAAGCAATTGAAAGAAATTTAAATAAACCAATAAGAATAGCTCGTGAAAGAAAAAAAAAAAAAAAAAAAAAAAAAAAAAAAAAAAATAAGAAACGTTGAAAATGATCGAGGAAACGATAATCCCTTCCACCCAAATAAATACCCATAATTTTAATGCTTGCTATGAATAACTGCATTTTAAAAAAATATCAGGCTGGATTTAATACTAATTACAATTTTATAGTCGATGACGACGATTTGTAGGTCGACGGAGCTCCTTAGTATGGGTAACCGCTAACTCCTTCTTTGCATGTGAGAGGGAAGTTACTTTAGCTTTAAGCCCATTGCATTAAAAAAAAACAATTAAAATAGAGATAATAATATAAGGAGAGGAGAAGTTTTTTTTCCTTCTTTTCAATAAAGTATTTAATAATTAATAATTATAATTTAATAATTAAAATAATAAAGTAACAAGAGGATTTTGAAAAATTACAAACTGAACGTAGTTTCAAAGAGAACTTAAAAATAAAAATACTTTCAATAGGTTAATCTAATTCAAAAAGGAGTACAATTTTATAGTGATTGGCAAGTACTCTTTTATTCCTCCTTTAAAATTTCTTCAATTGGTAAACTCTTATCTCCAAAAAAAAAAAAAAAAAAAAAAAAAAAAACCCACGGAAGATGAAAGATACTGAGGTAAAGTACAAATGGTACAGCTCGAATAAAATAAACGAAAAAAACATTTAAAATAAGTTTGTGATAGGCAATAAATTGAAATAAAGAGTAAAAATGAAAAAAGTAATTATAATAATTTTCTTATAATTACTTATAAAAATTTAAAAAGAAAAATATAAGTTCCAAAGGAAGTGAAAAGTCTGCTGCATGAAACAAATGAGAAGCGAAAAATCAGAGGCTGGGTTAGGGACCCTCAGCCTGTGGGTACAGAACTCTAATCACTGCTCTAACATATCTGGGATAAGTTAGAATATGAATGAATCCCGCACAACACGAGGCCATTTTGAATTAATATTGAGAGAGTGATCATAATGAGGCAAGTTCTGAATTTCAGAATTATTATTATGAGAAAGATTGTTATAAAAATCTTTAGAAAATTTTAAGAATAAAATTTTTGGATGTTAAGAAAGTCAAGAACAAACCTGATATCGTCATTACTACTACGCCACACCACATCACTGTGCCTGGAACCGAATTGCCCCTATACAGTTTGGGAATGACGTGGGGGAGAGGGAAGTCTTATTGGGCTCTGTGACGCTCTAAGGTCATATGACACAGGGACCTACTGCTTAAAGTGGATTCCGAACCACTACAAACATCCTTGGCACCACCAGGATTCGGACCCGGAACCTGTGGTACCGAGTGCCAGAGTGCTAGCCACTAAGCTATCAAGCCCCGAGGTATTGTCATTACTGGATAACCACGGCAAATCTTAATTATTCATAAATTTTTATTTTCTAAGGTTCGACTAGTATTGATATGATTTTAGCAGCAGAGTCCTAAACTTGAACTTGCGACTATAAGTTATAATGGGACGCATATATTAAAAGTAAATAATTAGAACTATCCAAAGAGAGTGAGAAATTTCTATAAATAAAAGGATATAGCATGCGGAGGCTTATGCTAAATTTATTTTTAATGCTATTAATGTGAGAACTATATGTTAGTCTTTTTATCTATAATACGAACAAGATATTTATCTTCATTAATCCGGTTATTGGTTGATTAAAAAGAATTAAATTAAGAAGATGAGCACATTTTATTTGATAAAAGATAGCTTCAGTTTTATCACCATTAATTTTAATTTTCTACCTGATAAACCAGATATTTGTAAGAGAGTTAATGTCAGGTGACTGTTCTGCAATGGAAGTGTCGCCAGCATACAAGCTGATAGTGACAGAATTTATTGTTGGAATATCATTAGCGAAAAAGTTAAATAAAAGTGATCCAATGAGAGAGTCTTATGATACGCTTGCGTTAATGCATCTAATAGTTGAGAGGTGTTCATTTACACGTACCATAATATATCTCAAAGTGATGCAAGAAGGAATAAAATGAGTTAAGTAAATAGATAAGCATACAGTTTGCAAATAAAACCGCCAATCTTATCAAAAGCCTTAGCAATATCAAGAAAGATATGTATGTTCGATGTTTCTCGGTTATTATAATTTTATCAAAATGAGAAAAAATTATGAAGGTATTGTAGTTTCTATGTAAAAAGTTTTTGTGCGTGCGTTAAGGACTATTTTTGTACAAATTTAGATTTTTGAATTAGAATTTCGTTCAAAATTTTTATAAAATAGATATCATACTATAAATGGATGCTTTTCACACAACGTTAATATCATTTAAGTAAATAAACAAATTCTTAGAAAAAATATATTGTAAAACTATAGGCTCTGTCAGTACATTATGATTTTATTTGAAATCTTGTGCTAAATATCATTTTTATGACCAACTTATACCTTTTTCAATTTTTATCTGTCTATTTGTCCTTTTAAAACTCATCAATGACTTATCCGATTAAAACGAAAATTTTATACATGCTCAATATACAGTTGCTAAAAATACACGATTACATTTTACCTCAATCATCTCTTACAATATACATACATAATTTCGGGAAAATATAATTGGAATAAGTATAAACTTAGATAAACAATTGTGAATTGCTTTGATATAATGTGTGTCATTTGTTTTATTTATTTATTTATTTTTTGTTTCTGTCAATTGACCCAATTAAAAAATTTTGCTTTTTTTTAAATATAAAAGTGATTATTTCTTTCAATAGTATGACTATAATAGTAATAATAATAATAAAGATGGTGGGAAAGATAAAAATAAGCATCTTATTTACAATTAAAAAGATATTATTTTTCATTTATTAATACACCGACTTATTTATAAAATAATTGTTATAAAATAATTGTTTGTGTTGATTGATATGACAATCGCTAATTTAAATGAAAATCTTTTAAGAGATTTGCAAAATTTCCTTTTTTTTAAAAACAAATCAGTATGTGCATGACTTTAATAAATTAACTTTCAAATCTATTGCATTCAAAAATAAGGCAAATCAATATCTCAAGCAACTTGAAGCTTGGCTTACTCGCTGGAAAATTAAAATAAATGTAGAAAAAACACAAGCTGTACTCTTCACGAGACGCAAAATTCCTCCGCCTAATGTTTTCCTTTTTAACCAACGAATTAATTGGACTAACAATACTAAATACTTAGGAGTATACCTTGATAGTAAGCTAACATATTCTAATCATATTAACCACATTAAACGTAAATATAATATTTCTATACGCATGCTTTATCCATTCATTAATAGAAAATCCCTCTTATCCTTGGATAATAAACTAATTATTTACATGTACTATTTGCGTCTCATCATCACATATGCTAGCCCAGTTTGGGGTTCCGCTGCAAAATACCACATCAACTACATCAAAAGAATTGAAAATAAAATTTTAAGAATGATTACTGACTCTCCTTGGTATTTTAGGAATGATGACATTCGTCACTGTCTTGCCCTCCCCTCTATTCAAAAATTCATGCTCAAGCTTGCAGAAAAATTCTATGCAAATCTTGAACACATCCCGAATGATGAAATCCGTAATCTTCCGAGATACGATTTCCATCTTCCAGAAAATGCTAAACGCCAAAGGGCTGTTCTTCACAACTTGCAAAGCTCCTAGACGAACTGGCTCAGTTGTCGTCATGACCTCTGTGCTTTTAGTCTTCATTCCTAGCAACGAAAACCCCATCCTACTGTAAATTCCTTTTTAAATTTTGGATTCTTTAATTGTTCTGTTTATTTTATTAATTTTTGTTTTTTATTTTATTTTTCTCCTTGTTATTAGCTATTTTATTAATTTTTTCTTTGCTTATATTTTTAATATATATTTTAACATGCGACATTGCTCTTAAATCACTTCACCTGCTTTTAACTATCAATGTTTTTTCCTTCATCAATGTTTCTCAGATGCAGATAGGAGTTTTAGGCCCCTTCGGGGCCAGGGCACTCCGAAATCCTGTAAAGACGACATTCAAAAATAAAGGTAATTATCAACTGATAATCAGTGCAGACTGAAAATCAATTTCTGATCATAAAGGGCGATATCGTAACGATTACTGCTTTGAAGAATGCAGGCGGTAAAAAAACCGGTATTTCATTATCTACGCATGTAGGACGTTTGAAAAAGAATCAGTGAGAGCCAGTATTTATAAGTTACCCTTCAACATCCGCTAATATTTTGTCATGGGGAAGACGGATATAGCTTTAATAGATTTCATTCTGGACATCAGGTATCAGGCACAAAAAAAAAAAAAAAAAATCAGCTTTATAAATTTTATTGTTATCGACTTAAGTTGAGATCTAATGAGTTTAATAATTTGCATCATTATTGTCAAATTTTCAATCAGTTTTGGGTTGATAAATGTATGCAAACATAAAAACTGAACAAATTATATCCATTTACAAGATACCTTACTAGTCAATGGTAATACAGATAATTTAGGTTGTTTAGTAATTCTTCCATCTAGTTTTACAGGAGGACCAAGATAATTGCATAAGCAAACAGAAGATCATTTTGTTATGTAAAAAAGTATGGTCACCTTGATTTTTTTTTATAGCTATGACAACTAATCACAATTGAGATGAAATTACTAAAGAATAGTTGTTCTGTAGCTAGATATTCAATAAGACGCATACAAAAACAAATTATTTGCTTTTTAATAATATGATCATTAACATTAATATTTATATATTTATATTTATATTTATATTTATATTTATATTTATATTTATATTTATATTTATATAGCAATGGCATTTATAACCCAGTGTTACCCGGTTTCAGAAAATAAAAATTATTAACTCTTTTATATCAAAGAAATATTGGTAATATCATCACTGATAAGCTGCTAGTAAACTTTTCTATGGAATTCAGAATTTCTAATATAAAATCCATGTAACAAAACAATTTTAATCGCGAGTTCAAACTAACTAACACAAATAAAAACTTTATACCCGAGTGATAGTAATATCAAAAGCAAAATATCAAGACGGTGTTAGATTATTTTAATCAATCAATTCTTACTTAATTAAATAAGATTTATATTTCGAAATATATTCAAGAAAGTCCATAATAAATAATAATGAAAATAAAAATAGGTGGAGTAATGAAGCAAAATACAAAAAAGTATCTTCTTAGAGGAATTTTGAAAGGACAATTTTTATACTTGTGTCACTCTATAAACAAAAATTAGAAAATCTCCCACTCAAAAAGCATCTGCAAGCTCGATATCTTTCAAGTGTCAATCCACTATTTTAAGGAATACTAATTTAGCCCAAGGAAAAATGTGCCTCATGACGCCATCGAGTTATGTAGATGATGTCCTTTAACTGCTTTGATTTATTTATAAATATTTTGAGAAATATATTTTTTAAACAAATATCTAAATTTTCAATAAATTATACTTTCAACCATATATATATATATATTTTTAACTAAATATTATAAATACCATTGGAATCTTTTCTTTCCCCTTAAAATAGGTTAGAAAATTTAGAAATTTATATTTTTATTTATGTATTAGAAAAAAAAATTTGTTATTTGGACTTTGCATCAATTTATATTTTTTGTGAGAATCGTTCAACAATTCAATTCAAGGGACTCGTTAATCTTAAACGTCAATAAATCCTCTCGGTAGGCGTCAGCTGACAACAAAAACAGAGCGTCTACCGATTTCGCAGAAACAACATATACGCTGACTTACTCGCACAGTATATATAGCTGCGGTTTGAAACTGCGATCAAAGTATTTTTTTTTAAAAACAATTTCTGCTTAAAAGCGCAACAGTGATTAAGTAAAAGCGTACATTTTATAAATAGTAAATATTAAAATATTGTTTTAAAAATTGACAAGTTCTATTGAAATTATATTTATCAATCATGACAGTAATAGATCCTGCTTTTGAAGATGTTGGACAAACTCCTGGTTTAATAATATGGAGAATAGAAGTATGTAATTTGTTTAATATTTTAAAATAAATATAGGTTTTAAAAAATATTTTTATTCCCTATTTTTTTTTAATTTTCTAGTTACAATACTTTTTTGTATGTTCTGTTATTCAATTTATTAAAAATGATTATGAATCCTTTTTCCTTCCTAGTGTTAAAAATCATCAGTAAATTGTCAAAATGTATTCAGAATTTCATTATATTTTTTTATAGGTATTATAACAGAACTATTTAATGGCAATCCTTTGGGTGTGGCATAAGTTTTTATTACTTTTTACAATTTTGAAACAAAATATCAGTGTAGAACTGCTTCAAATTGATTTAAATTCATTTTCAATTTTGGATTTTATTATTGACTAAAAATAATTAAATTAATTTGTGATAATTTAATTTTTAAATAATTATTTACTTTTTTGTTATGTGTTGAATATACCTGAAATTACTTTTTAACTAATTAAAACAATGTTTTCAGGAATTCGAAGTAAAAAGAATACCGGTTAGTGAGTACGGGAATTTTTACTCTGGTGATTCATACATAATTCTAAGTGTAAGTCATGTTATTTTTTGTGTTTGTTCTTCAATTTTATTAAAAGTCATTTCATGTAGAGACACTCATGACATAGGCATGACATTCCATATTTCAATGACTGTCATTTTATTTTCTTAACATCTATTTCAAAACTGAAAATTTTTTTGATTACCATGTGCAGTTTTTTTTTTTTTTTTTTTTTTAAATTTCTTTTTGTTATTTGTAATGCTTCTGTTAGGAAAATTTAAAAAAAGTTATTTCAAATTTGTTACTGTAAATTTATTATTTGGAACATAATTTTTATGATGTAGAATATTAAGGAACTGGTCTCCTATTTTTGTTACTTGAACTACTTTTTAGACATAAAAAAAAAAAAAAAAATCTGTTATCTCTCTCTATATATATGTGTCAAATTAGAAAAAATTTATTAAAAAAATAAAGAAAAATAACAATAGAAACACTGGCAAAATAAAATATTTTTCTTGGGTAAATTTGCTACCTTAAACAAAAAAACATTAAAACTGTCTATTAACCCACTTATTCTTAATTTTAGATTCAGATCAGTGTTATTTGTATATATGCTCAATACATAATGAGCAATAAATCTTTTAAAGTTTTAATGCTTTGATTTTAATTTCGACTTTTTATTATAATCAGTTTTGAAATCTTTTATTATACTTTTTTAAGAAAGGAAACCAAAATTGCTTTAAAAATAATTCACTATTAAAATAAATAATTAAAAAAATAAAATATTTTTATCATCAATCTTTGATAAATTTAAGACATTTGTTTTAATAATGTAGATCAGATATCTATCATTGATTTTTATCAATTATGTTGCTAAAATAAGTTTTGTAATAATTTTATAAGATTTATTAATGTAATTAGATGCTAAATGCAGTATCAGATGCTATTTCAGTATAATACTTATACATTATTGTTTTGAAAATTAGCAAAAAAAAAAAAAAAAAAAAAAATGTTTATATTGTTAATTGTCTATAGATCATTATCAAAAATTTAAAATATAGTTACTGGTTTCTGTTTTCTTTTAAAACCCTTTTGTTAATGAATGTTTAGCTAATTTACCCTGCATTAAAAGAAATCATTTGAAACTGTTACACCCTTTCTGTGTCCTTGAGCCTGATTAACTAGGTCATAAATGAAAGGCTTCTTTATGTGTATTGTTTTTTTTTTTTTTTTTTCTTTCTTTTTTTAATTAATTTTGCTGGTACAAATGGTGACTGGTAACAATATTTGTGTCTGCTTTCTTTTTAGATAATAAGTAATAATGAAAGACTGTAAATTATCTAATAGATCTAACTTAAATACAAATTTTGTCATAAAATTATAGAAATGTCTTATAAATTTAAATTAATGGGCAAAGTCATTCAAGTTAGTTATATAGTGTTTGTTTTTAAAGAAAAATTAAGCATTGAAAATTCTATAATTATGTAGTGTTATCAATATTAAGTTATTATGTAAAATTTAAAAGATGGAATCTTCATAAACATTGATTTCTTTCAGACAATAGGTGCCAAAAATGGCAAGTTGAGTTGGGATATCCATTTTTGGCTAGGTGAAGAAACTTCTCAGGTATATAATCTTTTTCTTTTTTTGATTCTGATTTTGTAAAATTGTAATGTACATATGAAGACAGCCAGTCATAAAAAAAAAATAAAAAAAAAAAATATCTGCAGATAAATGTTTTGATATTCAGAAATTAAATTCAGTGTAAAATCAAATGATGGAGGTAATCAGCAATGCCATTAAAATAATACTCTATAAATAAATTTCAAGCAAGTTTTTTTTAATTTATATGATAAGTGCTTTAATATCCAATACATTTGTATGCAGCTTCACTACTTGGCATTTTTTATTTTAAGATAAATGCCTAATTTTTTAATAAAAATTGTTTATTATTATATGTTTTTATTTTATAACTTAAAAATCTATAAGATTTAAGGATCAATTTTGTTTCCCAGTGATTCTCTTATTATTATCTGATATGTAGCCAATAATCTCAACTTCTTAATTATATTTCAGCAGAATAAAAAATGTAATTATTTTGTAATATTGTGTTTCTAAGTTATTAGTTCAATTATTACTTGTTTTTATCTATATGCATTTAATATTTCTAAAAGCAAATTAAAATAATTTAGATGTTTTATAAATTTGTATGAACTTAAAAACAGGAATAATAGGAAAAGATACATTTTTTATTTTTAAATTTATTACATTTTTATCTAGTACATGCCAAAAACTTAAGAAAAATCTGCATTCTATTAAACAAAATTTAATTTTTTTTATTGCAAATCAATGGTAAAAAGAAATTTTCCTCATAATTTTTTGTATGTATTTTTACTCTCTTGTATTTCATAATTCACATTTTTTTAAATTTTAATTTGTTTTATCTGATTTTAATGGATTTATTTATTTATTATCTGATAAAATTTTTTAGGTATGCATTAAATTGATGTTTTGTTACAAAATATTTCCTAGTTATTTAAACAGTTGCAATTGAATTATATCATTTGTAGCATTTTTTTCATCACAATATGTTATATTATTTATTAAAATATGGTACTGGTTAGTCAAGTATGCTTGTTATAAAAATCATATTAAATGTAATAATCCTAATCCTAAAAATAGGACTAAGAGAACTTTCAGTAGAGCATTAAATATTGCAAGCAAAAATGTAAAACAAAACAGTACTAAGAAAGTATTACTATATGACATTCTTAAAAAAATTTGTAGGCAGATCCGAGACAGATAGTAAATTTTTAAACCTAATGCTTTAGAAGTTTATATTAAATGTAGAAAAATAAAATATATTTTATGTAAACCAGAACAAAAAATAGTTTTGTGTGACTTTGTAGGATGAAGCTGGCACTGCAGCAATCAAATCAGTCGAGTTAGATGATGTGTTAGGAGGAAGTCCTGTCCAGCATCGAGAGGTTCAGGGTTTTGAATCTGCCCTATTTCTCTCATATTTCAAGAAAGGTATCAGGTATGTTTTACTTTGACAAATTGTTTCTCTAAGTTGTTGATTTAAAACAGTTGCCTTTAATGCTATTAAAATGCTCTGCTTTCATGAAACTGAATTAGAATTATAATAAATGAAAAATGTAAATGAATGACAATTAATAGAAATAAATAAACTTAGAAGTTAGAAATTACAAATTGTACATGTTTAGAAATAAAATGCCCGATATTGTAACGACTATTTCAAAACAGAAATGAATGCTAAAATTTATTTTCCAAAATAGAAAATGCGAAATAAATGATAAAGTGGAATTAATCTGAACAAAATCATTGGCCGGAATGGCCTTCAAAGCGCGCGCCGATTCACGTTGAATCTCTTCAATCGACTCAAAAAGGTGTCCCCGGAATGTAAGACAAACTTTTGAGTTTAGGGAATAGCCAGAAGTCGAACGGTGCTAAATCAAGTGAATACGATGATTGTGGAACGATATGGGCTCATTTTAGGCGAGAAAATCACGAAGAATCAATACAGTGTGAGCTGGCGCATTATCGTGATGCAAAAACCAAGAGTTGTCTTTCCCTAAATGTGACCACTTTTTGCGAATAGCTTCACGCAAACGACGCATAACACTCAAATAATATTCCTTGTTGACAGTTTGGCCCGGCGGAAGGAATTCATAATGCACCACACCACAGTAATCGAAGAAAACAGTCAATATGACCTTGCTTTTTGAGCGACTTTGGCGTACTGTTTTCGGCCTTGCTTCACCTTTGTCACGATATTCGCTCGATTGATCAGTTGTTTCCGGGTCGGGTCGTAAGCATAAATCCAAGTCTCATCTCCAGTTATGCATGATGCATTTCAACTTGTCCTGATAGTCAGAAAGCATTTTTCGCACACTTCAACGCGACGATGTTTTTCCAAAAAATTCAGTGTTTTCGGTACCAATCGAGATTTGACGCGTTTGAGGCCGAAAACATCTTTTAAGATGGAATTGACCGATCCTTTTGAAATTCCAACATCAGCAGCAAGGTCTGTAATTGTAAATCGACTGTTTGTAACACCAAATCTTTAATTTTTTGGACGTGAGCTTCGTCGGTTGAGGTTGAGGGTCGACTGAGCGCTCTTCGTCTTCAACGCGTTCTCTGTCTACTTTGAACTGTTTACACCACTTGTAAACATTTCTTTCTTGATATAGTTTGCTCACCGAATGCTTTCTGCAACGTTCTATAAGTTTCCGCACACGAATATTCATTCCGCAAACAAAATTTAATTCAAGTTCTTTGCTCAATTAGACATTTCAAAAATCGGCGAAATTACTTTTAGCGTCTTACAAAGCCAAGCGTAACTCAAACACTAATGATATTGACGTAAAATTTTACACAGATGTCAAGGACAGTGCCAACAACCTAAAAAAAAGAAAGAAAAAAAAAAAAAATTGAAATTCCATATGCCATGGAAATTTAAATTGAAAATTGGTTTTACTTTTTAGGCACAGTACTATAATCAAATTTTATTCAAAAAAAACTTATAATCAAATTTATTTTTAAAAAAACTTATGTAATCAAATTTGATGAAAAACTTATTAAGAGTGGTTGTGTTATCAATAAAATTTGCTATAAAATAGTATGTGCTATGTAATAGTTTTTCTTTTTGCTATTTTATTAAAACTAGAAACTTTACAACTTTGATTTATATTATTTGTAAAGAAAAAATATCAAAGGAACATTATTAGAATTAGTAAAATATAATTTGTAGTGTTTATAATTATTTGGTAACTTAATAGAATTAGATTGCAATTGCATAAAAGTTTGCTTTTTTTTTTATTGTTTTTAGGACTTTCTTGACTTGACTGTAATGATAGCTAATTTTTACATTCAGATGGTTTTGTAAATGCCCACTAATTGATTATATTTCTCAATTGTTTTGAGAAATAAATTATAAGTGTATTAATTATCTGCCTTTATGTTTTTTTTTTATTTTATTCTTTTTTGAAAGTATTATACAAGCATATGTGACTTGATAAATATTGTTGTAATTCTTTATTTGACGCTTATACTAAACTTTTTATTAAGTTTAAGTACATAGATATTATTAATGTTCAAATTCTTTATAGATAGTCTAAATCGACTGCATATAAAAACCTAATATTTCTAAGTATGAAATTTTATAGCTATTACACAAGTAAAGGAAACCTGCTGATTCGAAATCAATTTTTAATATATTATATAAATGAATTATGTGTTTTATTTATTGCTAGTACTAATTTGGTTTAAATTATTTTTAAGAACTTTTTTTTCTTTTAAGTATACTATAAGTATTTTATTTAAAAAATATGCTGAATGAATGCTTAAAAAATATGAAGTAAAGCTTCTTTTTGTGTTTTGGCAGTCGTAATAAATTCAGGACAGTCCATCATAAAAGTCAACACACTCTCAAGAATAGCATTTTTCATATGGTTGCAATATTTTTTATATTTAAATACAAATTGCGTTCACCTATATTTATGTAAAATAAAATGAAATCCTTCAGACTTAATAAGAATGGTATATCACAAAAATGTACATACACTTAGAGAAAAATGAAAAATTCACATAAATTATAATATTAAAATTCATTTTATATATTGTGTAACTTGGTGAATTGCAAGCCTTCATTAATTCTAAAGTTACCAATCTCTTAGGCGATGACATAATTTAAGAATATATAATTTGTTATAATTTTAAGAATCTATAAAAGATATTGTACTTTCTAATTCTTTTGCCAAGTTCATCCCATTTGTGGTTGATGGGATTAAAATCTGGTGACTGTGGAGGAGTACAGAGCTGTTCAGACTTTTTTTAAAATAGCCATTCTGCCACCATCTTAACTGTGTGTTTTTGGATCATTGTAATGCGACAGATCCATTGGATTCCAAGCTACCATGACCTGCACATTATTTTGTAATATCTTCTTTTTCATGGAAACAATCCATTGTACATTGAATGAAGTTTGATTTTACAATTCTAGCAGCCCATATTAACCTCAAATTCTGACTCCTCCTCTTGCCATATTTCAGTGTTGGGACAACATTTATAAATTTAAATTCTTTGTTTCTGTGCCATCAAATTTTGTCATGTCCATTACTTCCAAAAATGTGTTTACTCTCATTGAAGAAAAGAACAATTTTTTAAACACCAAAATCCTTATTGATATAATCACTAGCAAAAATCAGCTCTGTGAATATGAGTGATTTTCTTTGGGAAACTCTGCTATAGAATCCTTTAGATTGGAAGATTCTTCAAACTGTTATGGCATTGATACTTGTACAAGTTGCCCCACAACATATTTTGTTAATTGAAGAGTAGACAATTTCATTTAACCTCACTTTCCTCATCACTGCTCGAACACCTCAATCAATCAGAATTCTTGGCTGTTCTTTGCGAGATTTGTGAAAAATGTCTTAATTATTTCATAATTTCTTATAATGGATTTAATAGTAGACTGACTACAATTTTTGTAACTTCAGCACAAAGTATATTATTTCTTTTTAATTTAATTATGAAATTCTGAGCATAACACCAATTTCTTGTCTATGAGCCATTTCAACTGGAACAGTAGTAACATAAATTGCTTAATGCATTCTCAACATTGCCTTTTCAATAATGACTTAATATTTTTAATTCTTGCTTAAATGAGTAAAATTATTTGACATTCTATGAAAGCACATTGTTAAATATCATAGTTTCAAAAAAAAAAAAAAAAAAAAAGCGTATACTCTAAGTGGACTGTGAAACTTCTTTATTCAAAAACCAAATGCATTCTCCTGGTATTATATTTCTTGCTCGTTAAAGCAAGCTCACTCCCACGCAGATGAGGAAGTTATAATTCCTCTACTGCCAGCTTACATTTCCATTTTTTTTTATAATAAATTACACACATGGAGCTATTTATATCCATGAAGCAGCACACATCCTTTATGAAGATTTTTGTGACATCAGTTTTACAGTTTTCTATATATTGAGAGGCAATTGACTTTTATCTCATATTTTTATGAAATATTTTTAACTTCTAAAATGCTACTTTACTATAATTTAAAAAAAAAAATTTTTTAATCTTTTCAATAGGTGTATGTTAACTATTATAACTGACTATATGCGAGGATAAACATAATTATTTGACTCATTAATTCTTACTAACCCAAGCATGTATTTTTTTAAGCTTTATTATTTTGAAGTATGTTTTTTTTTAACAACTTTTTTTTATTTTTGTTTCAAAATTATGTTGAATATAAAGTAACTGAAAATTCATATTTAGGATGAATATTACTTTTAATTTACTACTAATTTTTTTTTATTATCAATAAAAATAATGTGTTTCTTAATTATATTTTAACATTTTACTTTATCAGTAAGTGAAAAGGATATTGTAGGAACTTTTCAAGAAAAGAAATTTTACTTTTCTCATAATCTAAAAATAGAAAAGTTACAGATACAGAAACCTAAACAGGAATTCTATTACTTTGAATTGTAGAATTTATGCTCTGGCAGTATGTGGTATAAGATAATGCATTTAATGCTGTAATAACAATTAGTGAAAAATTTTGTATTCATGTATTTTTTAAATTTCTTATGAATAAGTGAATGTGCTAGATATAAATAATGTATTCATATGCAATAACAATACATAATGTGTAACTTAAAAATACTTACACATACATGCTAAGAAGTAAAAATTATAATTTTATTTATTTTAAGAAATCCCCAAAGTTTTCCTAAAAGCAAAAATAGTTCTGCATATTCAGCTGTATTGGCTATTAAAACTTTTTGAACTATGAATTGTTAATTTTTGACAATATATTTAATTTCTTTCAATTTCTTTGCTGAAATTTTCTAATTACATTTTTTGTTACTGTTTTTGCCATTTACTTTGCTTTTTAAAAAATTTTTGGTGGTAATATTATGCATGATAGTATTGATTTTTTAAGTTTGGAAGGTAGTACCTAAGCTTTTAGTATTTTTAAATTAATTTTTGTATAAAATTAAAAACTGTGTCTGAAGTTTAATGTAAAATTAATTTATTTTTTATATATTTTTATATAGGTATTTAAAAGGTGGTGTTAAATCTGGCTTTCATCATGTTGAAAATGTTCCTGTGAAACGTTTCTTGAGAGTAAAAGGTCGACGCAATGTTCGTTTGAATGAGATGGCACTAGAAGTGGGCTCCATGAACAATGGGGATTGCTTTATTCTGGACAGTGAGCCAAATGTATTTGTGTACGTTGGACCTCAGAGTGGCCGCATGGAGCGCATCAAGGCTATCCAGGCTGCAAATGCCATTCGGGATGACCTTCACTGTGGAAGAAGTGAAGTAAAAATAATAGGTAAGGGAGAGCAAGTTTTTTGGAACTGTGAAAATTTATATTAGTTCAATTGATAAAAATTCTATGTGAAGTTGTGTAAATAAAGTTTTTATCCATTAAATTAAAAAAAATTTATTTTATGATTTTTTTTAATGTCTATAATTTTCTATTTCTATAACTTCAAGTGACAAGGAATCTATATTTCAGCATGTTATAGAATTATAATTTCTTTCTTTTTTTTTCTTATTTTATTACAAAGAGTGGGGCCTCATGGCCAAGTAACTAGCGCTCTGGCGTTTGGTGCCACAGATTTCAAGTTCAAGTCCCGGTGATGCCATGAATGCTTGTTGTGACTTGGAATCCACTTTAAAACCTAAGCCCCAGTCTAATATGACTAAAGAGCTTTGGGCATAGGACTGCCAATCCTACCCCATAAAAAGAAAAAAAATCTATTTCAAAATCTGCTAGAAGGCAAATGGCTCACCACATATTCTTATGCCACTAATGATGATGATTAAGAAGAGTTGATGCATAAGAGCAAATGCTAAAAGTAAATGCATAAGGACTTGATTATCATTAATAATTTTGAGTTAATATTTTATGTAAATAAAATTTAATCATGAAAATATTTATTAGTAATGACTAAGTAAACTGTTAATTTGTAATAAAAGGAAAAGATAATGAAATTAATTCAATGAATCTGTAGTACAGTAAGACCCCACATAACACAGAGTATATGTTCCCATTTAAATGAGGTATTCTTAACACATATAATAATGAAGATAAGTGGAACAGAACACATAATAAGAAAATTTATTAGGTTTTTTTTATTTTATTTTGTATTATTTATTGTTAAATAAATTTTTATGAAATTATTAATTGAAGTTAATAAGTTCAGCCATTTCTGATTTAAAGTATTCTTTTATGTAGATGAAAACTGCTCATCTAGTGAAGTCCAGGAATTTTTTGATGAGTTAGGTGGCGGATGTGCTGATGATGTAGCTGAAGCAACAACTGAAGCTGATGATCAGGCATTTGAAGCCACTTTTGAATCTAAAATTGCTCTGTACAAGTAAATATTATATATATGTATATATTTATGCATTATGTGTAATTTTTTCATTTTTGCTGTATTTTTTGTTGCAATGAATCCAAATATTTTTAAGGCAGTTTATTTTTATTTTAGGATTTGGGAAGACGAATCTGGAGAACTTCAAGATGAACTGATTTCTGAAAAACCTTTAAAACAAGAATATTTGCAGTCTGAAGTAATTTTTTGTATTAAATATTGATAATTTTTTTTTTTTTTTTTTTTTCTATGTTGAATGTTTCAGACCTCCACATATGGATTTGGCAAGGATTTAAGGAACATCATTATTTAGGAAAGCTTGTTTGCAAAGGATACATATAAAATAGATGTAAAACTCACAGAAATAACATCAAATGCCTTTTATTGGGAAATAATTTTTTGTTAGATTAATCGTTATATGGAAATTGCATGTAAAACGGTTATAATAATTGTACAAAATTCCAACCATTTGAAATGATGCGTATTTCATAATGTTGCAGATTTGTAGTTCTTAGTATTGGGAGATCTGGCAAAGTAAGTATAATAAGTATACAGTAAAATAAGTATAGGAGAACTTCCTCTACTCCTGGATATCTAGTACTTCTTATAATCCAGTGTCAGTAGTAACAGGCGTGACTGACTAAACAATCATAAACAGTAACTGAAAATGCATTAATCATAGAATATTGTTTGTGCATTATAAGATTGAGTATCATGTGGATTCTTACAAATGCACTTATGA
This sequence comes from Caerostris darwini, assembly GCA_021605075.1. Lineage (NCBI taxonomy): Eukaryota > Metazoa > Arthropoda > Arachnida > Araneae > Araneidae > Caerostris > Caerostris darwini. The sequence goes on from BPLQ01010253.1 coordinate 102,147, forward strand.
CCATTTTATGCATTGAACCTCTTTCAGGAGTAATAGAATGCTCATTCATGAACAGAACAAAAATTTTAAATTTGGGTTCCATGTAACTTTTTGTTTAAACTACTGTGTCAACTGCTGATTCTGCAACAATATAATCATACAGTAGCTCATTCATAAATTATGTGCATGTCTGCCATCTCAGCATTCAAAAAGTGGTCCATGTGCAGCATTTGAGGTTTGATAGAGAGCTCCAATTTATCTATTGTGATTGTGCTGAACACAGCGACTTATCTCGTTCTGACCTTGCTTTCCCATTATTGATGTTACATTCCTGCTGTTCAGATTTGTTCTTGGAGATTTGATGTGTGTATATTCTTAAATTTTGTTTATATGTAAATTAAGTTATTTATTGGTTATTTCATTTATTTTAATACATTTTTTAATTTTAGTATATGAAAAATATTTTGAAACATTCTAAATTTTTCGTTTCTAGGATTGCTTTTTACTTGATGGTGGAATGAATGGTCTGTTTGTATGGATTGGTAAGAATTCTAGCAGAGAAGAAAGAATTGGAGCTATGAATTTAGCAAATGTAAATGTTATTCATTATATGGCTATTTTTTCTTATATAGCTACATGTTTTTAATTATTTATATAATGATCAATCATAAAAATTTATAGTTAATATGTTAATAATATTAATAGAAACAAATAATAATTCATAGTTTTTTTTTAACTCTCAGAATAATTCCTGATGGACTTACAAAATTTTGATGATTTTCTATAGTGTTATAAAAATTATTTAAAGAATTATAGTTTTATAAATTTTTATTATTTTATTCTTTTGTTTGGTAACTTTCTTGCTTTATAAAGAAACTATTTTAATGTCTAAAATTTGAGAAAATATTATAAATTAATAGTTTTTATTATATAGTTACATATTAAAATCTGTGTCTACTTTCTGATATACTTTATTTTAAATTCTGTAGCCAATAAAATATTGTTAATTATGATTTTTTTTTATAATAGTGTCTAAAAAATATTTTTCCAGTATTAATTAAATTGCAAGTTCTCATTCAGTGTGTGCAAGTTAAAAAAATTATGTTTAAAAATTTGTAGTTAAAACTACCTTAGATTATTTTCAAATGTGTAGTTAAAAAAGTAAATATATATATATATATATATTTATTTTATTTATTTATTATAAATTTTTTTGTGTGTGTGTCAAGGTGAATTAAGTAAATTATTTTTCAAACATTGAATAAAATTACTTTTTAACTAGAGAGGTTAGCTATTAAAGATATAATAAAAGTTTTACAACTAGACTAAACTAATTATGGTAACTGAAATAATCGCTAAAAATTATAATGGGTCCATTAAAATAGTAATTAAATCCATATAGCACTTTATTGTAGAAAGTTGTTTTGCTTTATTATTTTAATTTTAGGAATGTAAAAATTATTTGTTTAATGGAGACCAATAAAAGAAATAAAATATAAAAATATGTTTTTAGTGAAAGGTTGTCAATTTTTTAATTACCTCTAAAATGAGTTATAAAATATGTAAATATTTTAAATTTTAGAGAAGGATAAGTGCGTACATTATTAATATAGAAAAGGCGGAAATTCAAAATGCCTAATATATGTATCATTCTATGAAGAAAAAGTGTTTGTTCCTGAATCTTCACTTTGTCACTTCAAGCTGAAATATTAAGAGCAATTTTATAGAAGCACTTATTTATGAAAATTTGTTATTCAAAATAAAAATAATCATCAAAATTATATTCTATGTAAATGTAACAGACATGTTACTTTTTATTTTTTAATTAATTTTTTTATGAAAATTAAGATTTAAATGGTGAAAAAAAAGAATTTAAATAAACTAACTAATTAATAGATATGTGTATGTATTAATGGGTATATAAACTGTTTCATGGAATGAGATGAGTGTAAAATTCTGAATTTATCAAATGTGCCATTTTAGTGTGCATTTCATTTATATTAATATGTTTCCTACATAAATAATTTCTAAATCTGTTTAATTTCCTTTATTTAATAAATTTAGGAATTAAAAAGATGAACTTCTAAATTTTTTAAAAATGTTTAATTCATGTAAAACAACAAAAAGTTCTTTCAACTTGAATTCTTTCCAGCAGAAATACATTGCAAAGAAAGGCTATCCAAAGTGGCTGCAAGTAAACAGAGTTGTCGAGTGTGGTGAGCCTCCCATATTTAAGTCCTATTTTTCTGTCTGGAAAGAGTGTGATGATGAAATGACTATGGGCCGTTATTTTGCTCTGGAACAAGCAGCAGGTGTGTTTGGGCAATTTTAAAATTATTCATTATTCTCAAATGCATCTATTATCATTAGTTTTATGGAGTTAATGCATTCAAAGTGATTTTTTTTTTCATATTTATTACTTACGAAATTTAAGTCTTTCAAACACATTATAATATTTAAATGCTATTATTCATGCAAAATTGATATACATTCTTATATATATAAAATATACAATGGCGGTCATAATTTTGAACCCTTTTAAAATTCCTTTTTTGTTTCAATGAAAATCAGAATTACATAAACCAATTGATTCTTACCAATTATCAAATATAGTGTGACCATTGATTGTGTAGAAAGGTAAACATCTTATTTAACTACAGAAAACAAATGGCATCAATTTGTGAGGGGTGCTAGTCAGATTTGGCACTAAGCTGTTTTGAAAGAAAAAGTATTAATTAGTGTAGAATTTTTTTCATCTAATTTTACTTTTAATAACATGTAATCTAAAATTTTAATTATTAAGGATTACAAATTTTTTTTATTGCAATTAAAATCCCTCTTGAAGGACATTTCCTCCCTTACCGTATTGTTTTGAATCTGTGCTAATTGTCCATGCAATCTATGATCTAACTACAGTACTACTACAAATGTGGAATTGGATATATTTCCGTGAGAATCACATTAAAAATCATTTAGCATGATCAGACATTAATGTTTACATTTTTTGTGCTTATAGTTGATTTATGGCAGGATTCAGTACTAAATGTTTGAAATAAGTTAAATTAAATAGCATTGTTAGAAAAAAGCAATGTAAAACTTTTGTATATTTTGCGTAATCCAATTTGTGTGAATTGGGATTGGTTAATGAAATAATTTGTAAAATTCTTCAATAGAGACTGAAGAACAAAAAAAGAAATGTGCATTGTTTGCCAAAAGTGTTGGCAATGCTTCTAGTTTTATGCCTGATGATGCATCTGGTGAAGTTGAGGTATGTTTATTGTTGTTCAAATTTATTTTCTGAAATTTTTTTTTTGTGCAGCTATTGGCAGCATTTAAAACTAAAGAACTAAGAACTATTAAATTAGAATTTTTTTAATGATTTGCTTTTTTTCCCTCATGATTTAGATTTGGAGAGTGGATAATTTTGATCTGGTTCCTGTTGAGGAATCTCAGAAAGGAATATTCTTTGGAGGGGACAGTTATATCATAAAGTATACTTACCATGGAAATGGGACACAGTATATTTTATATTTTTGGCAGGTTAGAAGAATTATCTTTGTTTTAATTTATAGAGAATCATGTTTGCTTGAAAATTGTACTTTTTAAAACATAATAGTTGCTTATATAAATATTTTAATTGATATTAGTATTTTTTGAGTCATACAGCATTGTATAAATGATTGTTTATGCCATAAAATTGAATAAATTAAAAATTTTTTAATCACACTCTGTTTAATATTTTAGAGAATATGAAAATAGAGACAAGATTCATTTTATTGATGTCATGCTTCAATGCTGTTTTAAGGGGTTTTTTTCTATATTAGTGCTCCAAAAACCTCAGTTATTATTACTCCACATTTTTAAGTAGTATTAAATAATATATAGTAATCTAGTATATTTTCAGGATTAATGTATTTGAAATATATAAAAAAATACTAAAATATTGCTATGAATGTAGTGAATTCTTAATATTGTTTGTTATTTTTAGGGTCAGTCCAGCTCTCAAGATGAACGAGCTGCCTCTGCTATTTTGACTGTCAAGATGGACAATGAATTAAATGGGAATGCTGTGCAGGTATATTTTAATAATAGTTCAATGTAAATGTACTGTAATTGCACGTTTTACTTCTGAAATATTTGTATTAAAAAAGCTTCAATTAAAAAGTACTAATAATAAAAAACAACTAACGGAAAATACTAATTTATTTAAGTTTTAATATAAAATACTTTTTAAGCAATTCATAACTTATGCTAAATAATCTTAAAAAAATGCTAATAGCCTAAAATTAAAATGTGAAATTTTAAGTGTATGATGACAACAAGAATTTTCGGTTAATGGATTCATCGATTGTGAGTAAAATCGCCCATTATAGTAACTGCCTGTGAATATCCCAAGTGGTTTTCTTTAAAAATGGTTTCTGGATAGCATGGATGAAATTGATCAGTAATTTTAACAGCCTTTATCAATTAATGCAATCGTTCTAAATTTTTATTGAAAGATTGATGACTTTATTTTTTTATTTAGACTTTGAAAATCTAATTAATTATTCTTTTAGAAAAATTTGGAATCAGAAGTTTCCAAATGACAAAGAATGTGTGATAAAAATTTAAGGAAAAGACATTATCTATAGTTAAAAAATTTCTTCTGAACTATTCAACTGACGAGAAAAAGCTCTGATTCTATATGAGAAATTAATTAGAACTGGAAATCCCTACTGGATTAATTATCCAACAACCACTAGAAATTTAAAAATTCAAAAAGGTTTTGTTCAGCTTGTTCTGGATGTCAGACAGAACCTTAATTTGCCAGCTATTTTTCAGGAGTTAGAAAAGCCCTATAGTCCATTTGATTACATGCAGATTGAGGCAAATTTAAGTCTTTCAGATGAACTCTCTATAGATGTTTTGAGGGTCTATACACTTGATACTATTGATACAAGATACCCAGAATCTGAATGGTTGCACGTATACACAGATGGCTCCTTTTATGAAAATCTCATTACTGCAGGTTCAGGAGTCTTTTGGAACTTGTTCTCCTTGTACGCTTCAGCTGGGAAATATCGAACATCTTTTGATGGGAAAAGTGGAGGCTATCTGAATTGCTTTGAAGTATTTACTAATTTTCCAGGATAGATTGAATAGAGTGGTTATTTTGTCTGATTCACAAGCCGCAATTCAGGCTATTAGTTCCACCAAGCCACCTTCATCAGAGGAAATCTCCCAGTGTCAAAATCATTTGCGGGAACTGACTTTAAAAATGAAACGGGTGGTACTTCAGTGGATACCTGGCCACTGTGGCATTTTTGGGAACGAACAAGCAGATTGTCTAGCAAAAAGAGGCTCAAAACTACTTCACTGTCCCTCCATTCTATAAAACTTTATATCAAACAAATAATGACTAAAAACCACAAGCTACAAATTCATGATGAGAGCAAGTCAAAGCGTTGGAGAGCTGAAGATCTTTTAGCAATACCCAGCAATCCGCGACGGCATGCTGTCGCTCAGTTCCGACTTCTGACTGGCCATGACTGTCTAGCAGAACATCTCCATTGCATTAAAATATTTTCAAATCCTGGCTGCCCCCTATGTGGTTCAACAGACCCAATGAACAGAGACCACCTCCAACGATGTGCGGTACTTGACGGCGACTCGGAGACAGCGATTTACTGGCATGCGAGAGAAATCTTAAGGAAATGACTTCGGTCATCTTTGCATTTTCTGGACGTTTATTCTTATATATTTTTTTCCCTTGTTATTTTTGTTATTATTACTATTTTTATTCTTCTTGTAAATTGGAATTTTGCCTTTGGAAATAAAAATAAAAAAAAAAAAAACTATTCAACTGAAATTATATTTTGTTGTTAAGTTAGCACTGAAATAACACTGCAAAGAAAATTGTGCCTTCAAAATAACATAATGTTGAAGAAATTAGTTATACTCTTACTTTTCATTTTTGACAAATGTTATAATTCATATTTAATTTTTGTTTTTTTAAATCCTAATGTACATACAATATATATTTATATATATACACAAATTGACATATTTTTAGATAACATTATATAATATAAAAATTAAAGAACGTATTTTTTGTTTTGTTTATATTTATTTTTTGTATTTTCTGAAGAAATTTAAAACTAGGATTAAATGTTTTTTGCTGTTCAAAATATATATTTTATAATTTGAATTTTAAGCTAAATTTTAAAAAAATTGTAATGCTATTCAATATAAAATGAAAACCTTTCTTATTTCGTACTATTTAGTTATTTGACTAAATTATTTATAGTTGTTAAAGTGTTTTAAAATGATTTATAAAATGAATTTAGATACCAGATTTAAAGATTCTTTTTGTTATGCTGGTAATTTTCTTATAAATTCCTAAATATTTTTCATTTCAGGTTCGTGTTGTTCAGGGTCAAGAACCAGAGCACTTCTTGCGCATCTTCAAAGGCCGCATGGTCATTCTGATGGGTGGACATGCCAGTGGTTTCAAGAACATACATGATCACGATTCTTTTGATGTAGATGGCACTCGCCTCTTTCAAGTCAGAGGCACTAATGAGTTTAATACTCGGGCAGAACAGGTACAAAAAGCCCTAATCTTTTTTTAAATTATAAATCTGAATTTTTTTTATTATTCCTGAAGTTTTTTTTTAGAAAATATATCTCTAGTTCAGAATAAAAATATTCTTCACTATTTAATTAAATTTTTTATTATTCCATAATTTGAAATTTGGTTTATGATTAATGTTGTCTGCATGTAATGTAAATTTTTACATAATGTTTTTTAATTATTTATATACAACACTAATATAAATGTAAATTTAATTTATATTAACAGAATTTATTATAAATGAGGATATTTTATTTGCCATTAATGTAGAATAAAAGTTTTTGAAAACATTAGAAAGGATATAAAATTTCATTTTTTTTTTTATTTTAAATCGTACTGTGTATACCTCTGATACTTTAGTTTATAATGTTTTGAAATTATTATGTTTACATTAAGTTTCTGAGCAAAAAAAATTTTTATATTACCTCAGTAAAAATAAATAATCAAATGAAATTATTTGAAATTGCTCAAAATATTTGAAAAGCAGTATATGGTTTATAGTTATTATTTTATTTATGAAAGGTTTTCTTATTCTATTGAATAACACAATGAAATGAACAGATTTCATTCCTTATGAGAGAATTCCTTAAATCATTAAAAAGTTTTTATATAAATATCTTGGATAATAAATAAGTGCCTAAATTTTTCAGGTCCCAGAAACAAGTGATTCACTCAACTCAAATGACGTTTATATTTTAGAGACACCTTCTGTTACTTATTTATGGATTGGACAAGTAAGACATTTCTTAAAAAAAATTATTTAAAACCTTCTTTGAAATGTTATTTCTTTTACATATTGATTCTATGAACATCATGTGTTTTAGAGTAAAAGTTATAATAAATTCTTTTGAGTTAGTGGTATTTTAATAGTTAAGCATATTTTTATCCATTTTACATGGTTTTGAGTATTTTAGATGACTATTTATTCATGAGCTGGCTTCATGTATTATTTCATGTGAATAAAAAGGTGTTAACATTTTGAATATGTTTTTTTTTAACTAATATTACTTTAGTATTTTTTATTTATATTAACCTGATTGATAAAAATAAAAGAGGAATGAAATATTCTAGATTTTAGTGATTATATGCAATTAATTAAAATGCATTTTTTTTTAAAATTTATTTTTTAGGATTCCAATGAAGAAGAACATGACATGGGGCGAAATCTGATTGAAATTGCTTCTCCTGGAAGGTATTTGATTTCTTTTTATATTTATTTGTTCTTTAAAATGTTATAAGTAAGTTCTTCATTAAAAATACAATAAATGGCAAAATTGTATAATTTATTTGGAATCAGTAAAATGTATTAAAATTTTATTTTTTAATTCCTCTCTATATTTGTCTTTGTAACAATCAGTTGTCAAAATCAATACAATTTATCTTTGTGACATGCATTAGAAAGAACATTGTTTATTTTGTGCTCTTTAAAGATAACCTGTTACAGTCAAATAGTTGAAAAGCAATAGATTCAATGACTATTGGTGTAAAAAATACTGCATTATAAAATAATTTAAAAATTCATGCAAGTTATGTGTAGCATTTGATTCTTATATGTGTAATGGAATTTTTAGATGTAAAAAAAAAAAAAGTGAAATGAATGAATTGAAAAAAATTTCATTATTTATATATATATATATATATATATATATATATAATATATGTAATGAAATGTTTTTTCATATACATATTAATTTTTATCTTAAAAATACTCGTTTATAAATATGTATCTGCTGTGAGATATATTTTCAATAGAAACTTAGAAAAATGAACTTAGTGCAGTTTTAAAAATCATCTTATGCCATTTTTCTGACATGAAATATGGGGGGGAGAATCTTAACGTTCCACCACTGAAATACCTTGAGTACGATTGGTATATATATATAGGCAAATCTAATTCTGACATTAAATTCAGGGATTTGTCATTAAATGTATGTATGTCATTAAATTCAGGAATTTGAGTCTGTTTCTTTTATGCTTATAAATAAAAATACTAATGGAGACATCAAAGTCATTTGAATTTCAATAAGTTTGCTGTTAGTTGTAGGCCATAAATGAGAAAGAGACTTTTCTATCTGAATTGACAATTAGTAATCCTTACCAATAGTTCATTAGATTTATGGTTTAATAGTTCATTAATTTCTGTAGTTTTCAAAAAAAAAAAAATGGTTTTTGTCATTTTACAATGCTAGAAACATTTACATTACTAGAAAAGAATTAACCCCTTTTCTGTACAAGAAATTTGGAGTGACAATAACCAATAGACTCATTATTCAATTAAAAAATAAATCATTATTGCATATTATCAAGAAAAAGCAATGGATGGATTTGGATTCATAATATAGCTCCGTGGCCCAATTTTGATTATTGGTAGGATGGGACAATATGGAAAGCATCTTTATTGTATTAGTATTTACAAACAGTAATATTTTCTTCTTGCTGACATACTGAAATATATAAACAAATATCACCTGTTTTTTTGTCAAGCATTTTGTGGGGACTCCAAGACAGTATTTAGCTGGTGAGCTAGAGAGTTTTTGAGGTAAAGATTTTGTCACTTTATTATTTGTACTTGAATTACTATTTATGGTTGTTATTTTTGGAGGATTTCTAGTTCTATAAATCATCCTACCATTGAAAATGTAAAAAAAAAAGCCTCAACGATATTATGTACATATTCTTTTGTTTCAGTAATTAATTTTAAAAAGTAACAATGGTATATATATTTGAGTTTTATTAATTAAGCCAGATACTATATAAGACATCGTAAATATTGTATCTAATCTTTCATTATATCTACATTATTAAAATTTACAGAGAAGTGGTTGAAGTGAAAGAAGGCGAAGAACCTGAAGAATTTTGGAATGCCCTGGGTGGAAAAACGGACTATCCAAAATCCAAAGAGTTGCCCTCTCGACCTCTCTTGCACCCCAGGTTGTTTAGAGTATCTGACCAATCCGGAAAGGTGAAGATGGAAGAGATCTGCAATTTCGTTCAAGAGGTAGCTCAAATTTCATGCAATAAACTAATATCAAGTAAAAATATATATATATATATATATATATTACAATCACCATATATTGCTGATATGCGTACCACTGAAATTTAGGGTATTTATTAGTGCCTGTTGAATGGCAGCAGGCACTAACAAACTTAAGTGAAACTAAAATATGTTATTTTAGTTTGAAATAAATATAAATAGATAAAGTATTTTAAAATAATATATTTGAAATATTTTTGTATTCTACTATAGTATTCTGTTATTTAAAGAACTGAAAAAAATAAAGACATACCTAGACATTGCAAGTGTTATTACATGTGTAAACTAATCTATAGGTACTAAATTATATTAATCAAGTCAGGTGACTTATTACTAGAAATTGTAAATTGTTTATAATATTAATTTTACCATTAAAAACATTATTTATAAAAAAAAATATTTTTTATATATTGTTTCATTATTAGTGCATTTTTTAGATACATTTATTTATTAAAAAAAGAGCTTTTTTTATATTATCAAACAAAAGGATTTTTTTATGTCTTAGAATTATCTGGCACCATGTTAGAATAACTTAATTGTGGCTGTAGTTTCTGATTAATTTTTTTAAAGAGCAAAAAAAAAAAAAAAAAAAAAAAAAAAAATATTATTTATTATATAAGCACCATTAAAGATTCCAAATGAATTAATTTCTCCCTTAAAATAATAATTATTGTGTTTAACATTTAATAGTGTTAATAACATTATATGAATTGCTATTTAACATTCTAAAATGTGTCAATTTTAGTGGTGGTTTTCAAAAGTTTGCAGTTATGACATTATTAATCATTTTAATACTGTTGTTGCTGTTAATGAAAATGCCAAAGTCATTTACATAAGTTTATTGAAAAATGCTATCAGGGTTTTAAAGTTATTTCTAGACTAAATCAGTGTTTTTTGCATCAAAACATTTAATTGTATACTAAGTTTTTCTTTTTTTTAATCTCGTAGGATTTATCTGAAGATGATGTCATGATTTTGGATTGTGGAGATGCTATATATGTGTGGGTAGGGAAAGGAGCCAGCCAGGAAGAAAAAGAGGCGAGCCTTAAAATGACAGAAGTATGTGTATATAGTTGATCTCAGTAAAAATTTTGTTGTGCAATCTAAATTTTAAATAATTCAGATAATTTATAGTATTGTGAAGAAAAAAAAAAAAATCATATAATGTTTTTTTTTTTTTTTTTTTTTTTTTTTTTTTTTTTTCAAAACTTCAAATTGATTTAAAATACACATATATAAATCGGGTTATATGAAATCTTTATAATGTAAATCTGCTTTGGTTAATACTTTCTAATAGTTAGTTTAACACTTTTTAAAATACTGAAGTGATTTTAATCATGATAGGATTATGTCCATGGAGACCCAACTGATAGACATCCTGGAAACACTGTAATTATTAAATTGAAGCAAGGAGCGGAGCCAGCAGCCTTCAAATCGTATTTTGGAGAATGGAATTCAGAGCTGTGGCAGGTAATACATCATTCAGAAATGTTTGGTTAGGGAAGTGCATACTATTATAACCTATAAACTTTTTGTGAAATTACGACAGGAATTTTTGAGAATTTCTATCAGTTTTCCAAGATTGATAGAAAACTGTTTTTAAAGATATTTTAAAAATATTAGAGCATTTTTTTTTAAAGGCTTATTAAAACAAAGTGTGTTTACACCATTGATGTGTGCTTATAGTTCACATTCTTCAGTGCTGATGAATGTTTCTCAGTACATTCACTGTTTTTGCTACAGGCTGTATTATGAAAATGTACAATTGAATTTACACCTTTTCATTTATTCCTATAATTTTGAAAGAATAAACAATACTTTGAGAAAATAACTAGGAATTGGCTTTAAAAATCTGGCTTATTAAAAAAAAAATGGCTGACTCTGATTTGGAGAATGAAATAGAGAGTTATGTCCATAGTTAAATTAAAAATATTTTTTTAATATTTTATTTTCCATTTTATGTATTCTTGACATTGTTGATTCATCATTATTGTAAAAATATTACAATACTGCAAAAAAATTGGAAGAATGGAAATTTAAAAATTATTGACTATTAATAGTTGTAAGATTTTCAACTATACTCAAAAGAACATTTTAATAATAATGTTTGAAAAAATGTCGAAGAAGTCACTTAGAAATGTTTTCTTTATGTGATTGAATGAGGTTTTTATTATTTAGATGTCTTATTTTGATATCATATGTGTTTCATATAAATTTATATATTTGTTACAAATAAATGTTAAATAATTTATGTCAGATACTTAATATTTTTTCCATCTAAATGTTGTTCAGTACTTAAATCATTATTTATGTTAATTTAAATTGTTAATGTTGAATTTTAAAATGTTGTATAAGTTTTACTGATGAAATTTTTAAATGTTTAAATTGTATGAAATGATAATGATTTAAAAATAATTTATAAATTATTAATCTTTAAAAAATGAAATGAAAATGCTAGAGGATACAACATTAAAAAAAAAAAATTAGATGAAAAAAAAAAAACTATACTCACTCTAGTACTTTATTGTTTCAAAGTACTTTGCTCTGATACTTTCTTCTTTTTTTAAATACCTCCCTTACAAGTAATCAATTTGCTTGTTTCCACTGAAAATCATATGATCATCTTTCTATGTGATCCATAGTCAGGGTCTATCTAAGTAACATTAATTTATGGATTGAATATTTTTGTATTTCATGTTTCTTTGTTCAGTTTCTTCATTTTTGTTTATTTCTAGTATTGGCTTCTTTGTGATTTTTGTAATTATTGATAATAATTTATAAATTAGGTTTATTTTCATTTCCATGGGTTTTCATCAATTAAAAACTGAAATTTTTTCAATTTTAATTTTATATAGGTGTTGTATTGAGTCACTATTGTTAAAATAAGATGTATTTTAAATGTTTGCTTCAAAAGTACTTTTTGACAGTAATTAATTTTTGACAGTTAGTTCATTTAAATATACTTTTTTTCTTCAAAATAAAATAAAATTATTTTTTTGCACATGCTGCTTTTAAACATGTTGTTAAAATATGCTTTTCTTTCTTTTCTTTTTAGGATCTTTCCAATTTAACTTTAAAACGTTGAAGATTTTTCTTCAGATGTTGACATGTGCATTTATTTTCTGCATTCATTTATTCAGATTTTAGTGCTTTTACTGTTTCTCACTCATAGGAGCTGAGCTTGCTTCTTAAAACTGTTGCGGTGCAAGTGCTTATGTTTTTTATAGCTGTGATACTATTTTATTATAACTAAAGTATTATATTAAATATAAGATTTTTTTATTAACAAAGTATTATATTGAAAAGTTTTTTCCTTCAGGATTGTTATAAGTTGTTTACACTTACTTCTTTTATCTACTTAGCACACACAATTTATCTGTACTTATTATACCGAGTGATATATTTTTCTTGGAAAAAATGTGTTATGCTGTTTTGCAAGATAATAAATTTATTTTTATCAATGCTTTTTTATGCTTTGAATATGTATAACTTTTTAAAATTTATAATTTTTATTAGTACTTTCTTGCTTTCTTTTTGTTTAGATTTTAATATCTGGACTATTTAAACTTTTTAAATAATAAATTTTGTGATATTTTACTCACATGCATTCTAGTTTGACTGAAATAATAATAAGTTGTTGCCTTATTTCAATTTTTCTCGTTTTTTTAGAGTTATTTTTTAATCTTATTTAACTATATAAAAATGATTTCTATTAAACATAAACTAAGGCATCAATTTCTTATTTTTTTAAGTAGAATATGTAAATTATAACCATTTTTAGTAATTCCTTTTTAAATTAACATTTATTGGTAATACTGATAAGTTGTCGATAAACACAGAAAAAAAAGTTAAATTGTATTTTTTAAAAAAAACAAATTATTTTATAAACAAATTATTTTTTGTTTGATTTATAAGGATAATTATAAAATTTTCTATAACATCAGTAAAGTTTCAATAGCGGTTGTGTTTAAAAATACGGGTATAATGTAAAATATGTATATCTAAAATGCATGAATATTTTCTATAGAAAGTATTTTTTACTTCTTATTAAAGTTATATTGCATGCATTTAAAAATTTATATTTAGATGATTATTATGAACAAAGATGTATTTGAAAAGAATGTTCCTACTTAATTTTTTAGAAAAATGTATTTATTAAAAATGGAAAGAGATTTCTATGATTATCTAAAGCAAAGATGAATGGAATGGAATCATTAAAAATTTCAACTTCTTTATATATTTTGTAGTCTTAATATATAAATTTTTTTACTCCTACTTTTGCCCCCATCCTTGTATAATCAAAGTTTATGTAATGCAAAGGTTTGACATATATTATTGTATTGCTTATGTGACTCAATAAAGTATTGTATTTTATCTTGTTGTAAATTTTTTATCAAAAAAATAAGTAAATTAATTATATACTTAGAAAATGTATATTGAATTTCAGTTTACTGAAATACAAGGTTGGAATAAATGAGAAAATGCCATCTAGTGATAATACAAAGTGTTCATATAGCATTTGCAAGAGTGTAACAAGTCATAAAGGAAGAAAAAAAATCTATTTTACTGAGCTTATATTTATTTTCATGCATCACATTTAAAATTAATTACACTTTGTCGAATAAAAACTGTTAGTTGATCATTTACTCAAAAACCTCAACAGACGAACTGCTGCACAAGCTGTGTGACAATCTGTCGATGCACATCTTCCACTGGATGTTGGTAAACCGTGTTTTTAATGCACTTGCATTGAAAAAAAATCCAAAATTCAGAACCTTTTTTTGAAAGGTCCTTATTTCTAGTTATTAATATTTACTTTTTGAATTTCCACTGCGAATTTTTTGCAGGAAATTTATACAGGATATTTAAATTTTGCTAATCATGAATAGCACTGCTTTTCACTGTATTGGGAATGACTGAACTAGATGAAAGAAGTACTGGTAAGGCAGGTTGTATCAAATAACAGCAACTCCATCTAAAGGATTAATTTTGAAATATCTTTAAAAAAAATCTTTATCACTTGCTATATCATCTACAACTTATATTATTTTCATGCAAATTTTTTTAATATTCAAATATTAAGCTTTAATATTTATAGTTAATTTGATATTTCAATATTTTTTGATGCAATATTTGAGTACTTCAATTGGTATTCAAATATTAATTAGTAGTATAAGCATCCAAATATTATTAAATATCCATAACTCGGAGTTATTTTCAGGAATCCTGATTTCCTGCTTGAATGAGTTAAACAAGAATATAATTTTTTTTTTTACAATTTTATGTGAATATTAATTTTTTCACGGCACAAAATATTCATATTTAAAAAGAAACAAGTTTAGAAACTCAATATTTTTATAGATAGCTGTAATTGTATAGCGTCATCTGAAAAGTTATATATCAAAATGATGGAAAATAATTGACATGCATACATATTCTAAAAGACTGCACTTCGGACATAGTTGAAAAAAAATTTAGTTACAAAACATTAATTTTTATCAGTAGTATACGCCTTTGGATATGGAAGAAAACAAAGTGCATTACTGCCTTTAATGCTTTTCTTTCGCAGGAAAAGCAAAAATGCCACACAAGAAGGTATACGTTGCATATGGCGAAGCTGAAAGAATTGTACAGAAATGGTTTGCTAGGTTTAAAATGGTGATTTTAACCTTCCATAACAAAAATGCTCTTGTTTGTCCTCCACTACTGATATAGGATTAAAACACTCATGAAGAATAACTCACACAGTACGTCACACGAATTAGCTAAAAGAATCAAAACCTACCATCCAGTAAATTGTTTGAAGCTTGGTTACACAAGCCGTTTTGATGTATGTGTTCTCCACGATTGAAAGAGAAAAATCTCATGGATAGCATTGCCGTTTACGACTCACTCTACACCTGGAACTAGGATGTACTATTTTTGAAGTAAGTACTGAAAATGGATCATTTAAGAGAAAACAATTCTTGTGAAAAGGGAAATGAATCATCTTAACCCTTAACAAAAGAAGGTCACGCTTTGTGTCTATTGGGATTTTAAAGAAACCCTGCATTATGAGCTTTAACCAAACAACGAAAAACGTTTCTCCCAATTAGACATATTAAAGACAACAATTAAACAAAGAGATTTTGAAATAGCGAATTGGAAGGGTGTCGTGTTTCATCAGGACAATACGCGGTCTCATATGTTCCGCAAAAGTTGTTGGAAGTCGGTTGATATGTTCTACTCCATTCACCCTATTCACCAGAAGTCGCACCTTCAGATCTTTACCTATTTTGATCAATGGAAAAAACTTAACTCTTTGGTAGAGAAAAAAAAATGACGTAGAAAAGATTTGAGAGGATGCTGAGCTGCTAGATTATGAATATAATTTCTTAAAAATTTTATCTTTGTTTCAGGGTATCTGGAATACTGACTCTTGAGTTTTGTATATATAGAAAATATTTTTGAGTTTATGGATTGAAAAAAGTCATATATATATATAGGTCTCATATGACCGTAGAGCTTTACAGAGCCCAATCAGACTTCTCACCCACATCATTCCCAAACTGTGAAGTAGCAACTCAGTTCTAGGCATAGTGATGTGGTGTGATGTAGTAGTAGTACCATACCATCTGATTAAAAAAAACAAACAGTGTTTCACAGTATTCATGATCTTACTCATTCAAGTATTAAATCCAATGCAAATTCGTATGGTGATCTTTAAAAAAAAAAAAATTAAAAAACATCTCAAATTGGTCTAAATACTGCATCAAAGCAAATGTGATATTAACGATATAATATTGCAAGCCCAAATCAGCAATATCGTAGTCTTGTATGGAGTTATGAAAGAATTGAGAATTTAAATGTCCTTATTTATTTTTAAATTGAGAGATGAGAAAGAAAATAAATTTAAAATAGAAAAATGAGCAATGAAGTGAGGGACGATATATAGCTAAGTCAGGAGAAGCTCAAGATTTATTTCGATATATATTTTTAAGATAACAACATTTTTAAATAGTGTTTTATGGACATTTTTTTGGATGTTATTGTTAAATTATGTTATTCAAGATTATGTTGTAAATCAGATACAAGCTTATCATATCCCTTCAGTTATAAATAGGAAGTTTGATGGTCGAGTGACCAGTTCTCTAGCAATTGGTGCCAGTATCGGGTTCGAGTCCCGGCGGTGCCATGGATATTTGTAGTGGTTCGGAATCCACTTTAAACCGTAGGTTCCGGTCTAATATGACCATAGAGCATTGGGTGTAGGGCTGGCAACTCCACCTCGTAAAAAGAAAACATCTCCTGTGTCGAAATCTGCCAGTGGGCAGACGTCCATGGTCCAACATGAGGCTGTTGTGCCATTGAAGTAGAAAAATATATACTTTATTGCTTTACAACATGGTTATTGGTATTATTCTTTCATTATTGCTTATAAATGATTGGTATTTGTGTTTTTGGAATCAGATTGTAAAGAAAAATCAGTTAAAAGTGAGAGTGGGACCATTGGAAATCAATGATCAATCAAATACTAATCGATGATCAATCAATAGCATCTTCTTTTTAATACGCTTTTATTAGCATCACCTGTATGTTTGTATGTATGTAACTGACTTTTTCCCCTGGAGATCTGTTTCTCCTCATATACACTATTTAAGCTGTAAAGAAATATTTACAGGCATCTTTCAGAAAGAAAACAGTTGATTCTTTTTAATGCGCTTTTATATTAGTTTCACCTGTATATTTGTTTGTTTGTTTATAACTGACTCTTTGGGCTCGATTTTGCCCTACTTTAAGCGATCAGATCCGTTTGACAGTGGCACAACGGACTATTCGCATTTAGCCTTTGTTTTACTCCCAATCACATTATTGTAAGAACTATAGTTCCACTCCTAAGTACCGGGACCTCATTTAAATATTAGTTTAAAAACACTAAAAAACATGCTTTTAGAGTTAATCAAACTAAAAAGTAAAAAAAACATGCTTTTAGAGTTAATCAAACTAAAAAGTAAAAATAAATGAATAGTTTAAAAAAACTAAAAAACACGCTTTTAGAGTTAATGAAACTAAAAAGTAAAAAATAAATGAATAGTTTAAAAAAACTAAAAAAACACGCTTTTAGAGTTAATGAAACTAAAAAGTAAAAAATAAATGAATAGTTTAAAAAAACTGAAAAAACACGATTTTAGAGTTAATCTATCCAAAAAGTAAAAAATAATTGTTAACATAAGAATAAAATGACTGACGAGAAAATGAATGTCACTGTTCCAAAAGCGTGGGTGCTTTGTATGACATTTTTACACTAACTCTGCATTTCGGAATGAACTAGTGAAAAATTATAACGATTGATATCGAGCACCCCACGCTTTTAGAACAGGGACATTCATTTTCTCGTCAGTCATTTTATTCTTATGTTAACAATTATTTTTTACTTTTTAGATAGATTAACTCTAAAATCGTGTTTTTTAGTTTTTTTAAACTATTAATTTATTTTTTTTGTGCTACATGTCCTTCAATGGTTTCAACAATAGATTGATCAACCAATGGAGCGATCGATTTATGCCTAGTACTTGCTTTTTCTGACGTTTTACGCCATTATTAAGTTATGTTCCTGTACTTCCAATCGGTCCACTATGCATATCAGGTCGGGAATCTTTGCTGTGGTATGATAGCTATTTTTATATGTAAAAATATTTAAAATTATCTTACCTATTATATGTATAAAATGAATGTTCTATGTTGTATTTCCAACGTCAAGATTGGAAATAGAAGAATGCGATTCTACTGTAAGCTAAATTTCTAAAATAGTTGAAAGAATCAAAATGAAAAGCTTAATGAATTAGAGTTGATACTTTCTGATACAAACACAGTGTGCACTTTTGAAACGAAAATGCCTTAAAAATGTAATGAATGTAATGAAAATGCAGCGAATACGAATCACACGTCAAATGGACGTGTTTAATTGGAAGTTCCAAAAAATGTTTTAATTTTTGCAGGAGATCGTTGTCGAAGTCGTTCCGACATCGCTTAATGAAAGCATTCATCCCACGTAAGTGTCAATTAGCAGGGCGGACATGTGTAATTGGAGGTGCTCCTCCCTCGCAAACAAAACGATTCGTTATCCGACTGTTCCGAAAGTTCCGTTTCCATTCGAAAACAGATCGAGTTTTAAGGAAGAAAAACGAATTCATCTCTTCCCCGCTGAAAGATGGCGAACAAGGAAAAGGCATTAGGGCGCGCACTTCCACCAGGGTTCGCGGTGACTAATGGGAGTCATTACTGCGGCGAAAACAAGTCCAGGAAGAAGATGGAAAAAAATACTGGCCATTTAAAAAGTGGGGGTTTTGGAACACAAAAGTAGCATTCTATTTTTTTGTCTGCACTCAAAGAACTCAGGTTTGTGTTGGTAAACATAACAACCTTGAAATAAAAACTGTAAGCTTACACATGCCCTAGAGGAGTCCATTTGAACGGGATTAGAAGGTTGTTAAAAAAGGTTAAATGTGGTTTAAAATGTGCAAAATTACTTTTTTTTATGGTACGTTAATTTATATGTAGGCGTAGAATAAATATTTAAATGAATGTATATGTTTCTTTTAATTAACGGGTTAAAACAAAGACGCAGTTTTCGTAAAAACATCATTCGACTATCTTGCAATGGTGGTATATTTATACTAAGCCTTCTTGTTTATTTAATTGAAGTTAGTAGTATTTCTTTTCCCATCAGACATTTTCAGAAACAATGTATAATAAACATACTAGTATGCAACCGCACATTACATATAGATGTTTGGCTTTATGCAATTGATGATTTTGGTGCATCAAACTGATGGAGAAGGTTCGCACAAAATCCATTTAATACTAATTTTTAATGATAATAAATAAAGCAGGAGATTTAAAGCAGAAAAAGAGACAATAATTTATTGTAAACGACAAAAAGTGTAATTTCGAAGATGAAATATTGTGATTCATCTCTTTAAAAAACATATAAAAATGTAGCAATTTAATGTTTTTTTTTTTCTTTAATTTTAACAGTGTATGGCAATAAAATTTGTAATTTATATAGAAATGTTTGACCTAGGAATAAATGAAGACATTTTTTATTTTACACATAGAAATTGCTGACCATCTATAGATCAACAGTCTGACGTACGTACGTGTTTAATAATTTTAAAATTGCCGATGTATTATCATAGAAGGGCATGCGTCCCAGCTTTTGTACAAATTTGTGTGTCCCTTATTACCCTTGCACGCTTGGACAACACAGTGTCGCTGAATTAAATCAGCGTTGAGTGATAGTGTACAAACCTGCGGAAAAATGATCGAACACTCATCAACAAAGCCACTATTAGAACCATTGTGAAAGTTTATGTACACCAACTTACGGTTTCGAACTCTGGTAGTTATCATGTTGATATAAGAGGGCGATTGCGGAACTCTCAGCCATGGGTTACCATGGACGCTGCTTGGTGGTCATTCTGCTAATTCGCTCACAAATAACTTTTTCATCCGTCAATCCAGAGACGAACCACATTGATTATCATTGACCACATTGCTACTGCCCCACCCAAATAAAAGGGTTTCAATGTTAGTGCACAAACCAACGGAAGTGAAGGATTAAACACTCACCACCAAAGGGATCATTGTAAGATTGATGAAGTGAATATTTATGCACCTAGATTCGTGGTCACGCATATTTATACATATTAAGGTGTTACACTCATGGGATAGCAGAACTTTTGGCTGATTTTTTTTTGCACATCCATCACCCGGGAAACGAAGGCGGGTAAGACAAGAACATGTTACTGCTTAACTCGTCTCCCTACTGAATGTCTTCCACAATTCAGCAAACAAGTGATGAATTTCCCCTAGATAAATGAAAACCTGATGCCGAAATATCATACATAAGTACTTAGTGGACCAATGTGATAAACGTGAACGAAAGTCTACCAACTCGAAATGAATTCTTCGAATGGTAAGCTGATCTTAAGTGATTAGACTTACCACTCTTGTATTTCCCTGTCCCTTCCGAATGAACGGGCTTTCTGTGTTAGTGCATACGTCCACAGGAAGTGTGCATAGAACACTTATCAACAATGAAGCCACTGTAAGACTGTGCTGTGAATGCACATGTACCCAGTTTTAGGGTCATATATTTAGATATAGTATCTAGTGGTTGAGATTGCAGAACTCTTAGCGAGTTTTTGGACAATCGTTACCATGGGGGCGACGTGGTTGTGGTTCTGCCTAATTCGTCCCTTGTAAAAAGATAAGAGCACAGAGTTGATTTTAAGAATTTTTCACCCTTCATTTGTTTAAGAAATTGAAATCTGCCACGTTAAATAATAGCAATAAAAAAAAACGACAACAGACATGCGAGCACGCGTTAGCGTTCGGCAGAGGAGGCTTGATAAAAATTGTAGATTTACTCTAGAAATCAGTACTAGTGTTATTTGATATTAATTAATGAGTATGAAAATAAAAAAAATCACAATTCATAAATTTACCAGGTTGCAATTAAAGTTCTGTCAAGTCTAAACTTCTATTCAGATTGCAAATTAAAGTTTTTTAAATATTATTATATGGCATGGTAAAATTAATTCAATTATTAATTCTCTATAATAAAATTGTAGATCATTTATAATAATGCTAACTACAAAAGACAATGACTTTGTCTTTATTAGTCGTCGTTTTTAGATTTCCTATCCAACGGCTTCGAAGAGTTCTGAATTCAAAATAGATTCTTTTGTGTGTAGCTTTAGATAGAAAAGGAATTATTCAGTGTAAGTTTTTAAGTGTCGTAAGTTGATTGTCACCAAACAAAATGATTAAAAGCATTTTAGCAGAAAACTCAGCCTTTGTTTGGCCAATAGAAAATGATTGATACTTCAGCGTGACAATGCCATATTAAAGCGGGATTTGTCACGAACACCACATTGGTCCACTATTCCAAATTATAGTTCACATAAGTGCGCTTATGCACAGATTTTAGGGGAAAGCAAACCTGATTTAGTCTCCTGTATACAGTTTGGCTGCAAACACACACTCATGTGCCGGCCGGGAGCATTGAATCCAGTTATCTGATACAACTGATTCTCTGACGTTGAGCAGTTATTGCCAGATATCAATCTTGATGAATGGTTGTGACTTTTGATCGACCTGGTACTGGTGTCCTTGTTTAACACCTGCATTTTAAAACCTTTGCCACATTATTGAGATCATACACAGAGACACATTGATAATTCGAGATACCTCGGTTTGTAATAGCCAGGATTTTAACATTTCAACGATTTTTCACTTCTTAAACATGTCCAGTTGGGGTCTTTTTGTCAACATATGTCCTGTTTGATAGTTAAAAACATTCCTTCGTACATCAATTGCATGAAACCAATTTGAACTGCCTTTGCCGTTTGGGCCGGTTTTTCCGATTTGCGCATGAGGACGTCAACTGAACTGTATTGCATAGAGACAATGTTTTACTTTCAACAAAGGATTCTTCAATGATTTCGAACAATTTACCAATATTTATTCACATTTTTTTTTTTTTTTTTTAACTTTTTAAGAATTTTGCTACATTTTTGTGGTCAAGTTTGTTTTTTCTTAAGGGGCTCGTGGTCAAGTTATAGTGTGTATATGGGGCCTTCACAAGTTTTTGCTTTCCTGTTTAGATACATTTCTGAAATTTTGGAAATTTTTGTCTTCTAAAATTTCCATCACTGTATAAGAATAGTTTTCAACAGGACATTCATGTTTTGTGAGTTATATTCAGAATATTATAATTTAGACATTTAGAATGTTGTTTCACCAGTGTTCTATGGAATAAGGACAATTAAATGATCAATCCTATTTTATTTCAAAAATGCTTATCACCATGCAAGATTAGGAAGGAGGCGAGTCAATTCGTCTGTCGTCTTGCAGATGACACGGAATTAAGATCAACAGACAACAAAAAATCAATTTCAGAATCACAATTACATTCATTCAGCACTTGCAAGAGTGCAAGTCTGTTATAGCATTCTTCGGCAACTATTCTAATTCCACAGTGTTCCTAATGCAATTATGCAGCAAGATATCATCAGGTCGAAGAATTAATCGAAAAATTAGGTCGATTTAGCATTATCATATATGCTTTCAGTTATGAAAGAATTGCATTTCAAATATCCATCCTCATCTAGGCTTTCAACTTATCTGTGAATGAAAATGAATGAGATTTGCATAACAGTAATAATTTTTTTTTTTTGTCAAGAACAGGGCCATAGAATCGAAATCACTATTCACCTTATAAGAAAGACAGATATACTGGTGAATATGAAACCAAATTAAATCAGGAATTAAAAATAAAAGAATATGTCTATGAGGTATTTTAACATGAAGAATCTTGAGGATACATTTAACAGTTTCTTGAGTTACAAAACGTTTCTGAATTCGCCTTTATTTTTTTCCAAGCCTATGTTCTCATAAGTAAGTATTTTTCTTGACGTTAATATTTTTGCAATGTCGCCAACAGACCTTTATTTATGCCGATTTATTATCTTACCATGTAAAATTTGTCTATGTCAAAGAATGCTATTGAATGCAAATGTTCACAATAGTCATCCATTTAAAAACCCCAGTGAGTTCTGTAATTCGAAGGTTGAAGTGACATCAGCTCAGCTTTTACTGCCCTGTGAAGGCGAGAAGAGCTCTTAATTTGCATTTCTTAAGCCTAATTAAAATAGATCGCGCGCTACTTTCTCTGCTTCATTTCGTTTCCTAATGGGCTCCGTTTCTGCAATTAGGGCACCATGTTAAGCTCTCTAGTGCAAGGGAAAGAATTCATGACGCCCATTTCCCATGTTGTGCTTGAAACGCTATTCTTACACAAGTTAAAATTAAGTTAAATTTTCGTGATCGCTGATCCACGAGGAATTTTCAAATTTGTTTACCCAGCATATATGAATTAAATATATAAAGCAAGAGATTAATTTGCATTTTCCGAAAAATTTCAACACTAATTCATAACAAAAATATTTTGATTAATTTTAAATTTTATTATCTGATACTTTACCGAAAATTATTTCAAAAATTATTTTCAGTTTTAAAAATTTTATTTTTTATATTTAAATTATATTTCTTAACTGTTTAGTTCAAAAACTTTTAAAGCATTGCGAACGGGAAAAGACGTCATAACTTTTAAAGCATTTTTATTTTCCTCTGTGAATTAATATGTATATATACACAATCCAGTCACATTAATGTGATCACCACCTACTTTCGACGTCAACGTGAAATAACCAATCACAAAAGGCAGGTGGCAGCACATTGAAGTGGAGTGTATATAAAGGATGTCCTAGGGCATCGGAAAGCATTTCAATCGTTGGCGTAATGCAGAAACGTAGCGATTTATCTGACGTCCAAAAGGACATGATTATTGGCTTTCGGGTCAAGGGTGGAAGCATTTCGGATACGGCTAATTATGTGAACTGTTCGCGTGCCGCCATGATAAAAGTATACAGTGCATGGCAAAATGGCACTATCCAAAATCATAGGCATGACACATGTGGTGCCCCACGGGCTATAGATGACAGAGGCGAACGAAGGCTACGGAGATGCGTTCGGGCGAATAGACGTGCAACTGACCGCCCAAATGAACCAAGGGGCTACTAAGAGTGTATCCTCAACAACGGGTTCAGCGAACGTTGCTGCACATGGGCCTCCACAGCAAATGCCTGGTTAATGCACCTATGCTGACTGCTGTTCATCGGCGACGAAGCTGGAATTTGCCCGCCAGTAACGAAACTGGACGTTCACAGAGTGGTGGCAGGAGGCTTTTTCCGATGAATCACGTTTTATGCCCCATCGAACAGATGAATGTTGGCGTATACGGCGGGAAACGTCTGAAAGCAAACACCCTGCAACAATTGCCGGAAGGATCCAAGCTGGAGGAGGGAACATTAGGGTTTGGGGAATGTTTTCCTGGCATTCACTGGGTGCACTCATCATTGTGGAAGGCACGATGGATCAGCACAAGTACGCATCTGGCCTTGCGTGCCATGTCCACCCCTACATGCGAATTATTTTTCCTCAGAATGAGGGCATCTACCAGCAGGGCAATGCGAGGTGTCATACAGCTCGCAGTGTATGTGCGTGGTTCGAAAGCACCAGGATGAGTTTACCATACTCCCCTGTTCAGCAAACTCACCGGATTTAAACTCAATCGAGAATCTGTGGGACCACCTCGATCGGGTTGTTGGCGCCGTGGATCCTCAACCACGTAATCTAGCGCAGCTGGCCACGGCACTGGAGTCGGCATGGCTCAACATCCCAGTGAACACCTTCAGAAACCTAATTGACTCTTTCCCTGCACGTCTTGCAGCGGTCCGCTCTGCGAAAGGTTGTTATTCTGGCTTTTGACAGGTGGTCACATTAATGTGACTGGACTGTATATATATATATAAATATATAAATATGCAGACCCAGAGTTACTGAATATAAGTACCTGGGGTTGGTTCTCAACGCAAAATTGAATTTCAACTCATACATCTCTAGTTCTTGCCTCAGTGAAACGCTTTAACAACATAAAAAAACTCAAAATTTTCAAACTCAATTTTCCTGAAAATTATTAAGAAGTGAGTCCGACTTTTGTGGATAGTTCACATTCAAGTGATTACCTACATTTAGGATAAATTTCAATCAAATTTGACAGAAAACCTGCGGTATTTCCTTGTTTGTTCAAAATGCCCAGTATTTGGAAAAAAAAGGGGAAACATTGAGTTAAAATTAAATTGGCCTGTTTTCTGTAATGATATTGAATGTATATAAACCAAAAAGTCAGGGAATTTGTGTAGAATTCCATTACGACTACGAGTTCAGAATTTTGAAAGAACTTCGACAGTACTTTGAAAGAACTTCTGCAGAATTATGAGGTGGATAGATTTTCAGATTCGGGTGATGGTTTTTCTGTAATTGTTGAATATATATAAACCAAAAAGGCGAGAAATTTGTGTAGAATTTCATTACGACTACGAATTCAGAATTTTGAAAGAACTTCGGCAGTACTTTGAAAGAACTTCTGCAGAACTATGAGGTGGAGAGCGATGGATAGTCTTTTCAGATTCGGCTGATGGTTTTGCTGTAATGATATTGAATGTATATAAACCAAATAGGCAAGAAATTTGTGTAGAATTTCATTACGACTACGAATTCAGAATTTTGAAAGAACTTCGGCAGTAATTTGAAAGAACTTCTGCAGAACTATGAGGTGGAGTAGCGGTGGATAGTCTTTTCAGTTTCCGCTGATGATTGTTATAATGTAAAATGAAATGCTTTATAAATAATCTATTTAACTATAATATACTAATATGCATTAAATAATATGTTTCGTAATGAATAGCCTGTTGTTTTTACATTTCTCTAGACTTCCTTCAACATTTTACACCACCCAATCCACATTTATGCCACTGAAAATTCAACAGTATGTAGTTGCAGCAATAAAAGGACTGATGCTTTTAAGTGTTTTCGATTTCGATATCTATTGGATCTTTTCAAAAAATGTCGACGACTTGTTTGAATTGGAACACAATTAGGAGCTTGTTTACAAGATATGAGGCAATTTCCTTGAAACTTTCTTGGTTCGGATTAATGGATAATTTTGAAGGGCCCTCGAAGGCAGAGATGGGGCGCAAAAACAAAGGGCGGCAGGGGCGCGTCGAGTAGAGTGTCAACACGGATCTGCATGTTTCCTATTTATTCAGGGCGCACTGTTTGCCCCTCGAGTGAAGCCAATCGCGGCGAGATTTAATTAAACGCATTCAACCCACACTCGCAACAATAGCGGGCGGGAAAGTTGCCGTCTGCGCGCAACGCTCAATACGGCCGAAAGTTTGTGAATGAGACAACTTAAATAAAGCATTTTGGTACAGTGGTTGTTGTGGGTGCTTATATAAAACAGATTTTTCTGTGTGCATTCAGGCATTTGCTTTGATTTTATAAAAATGCTTGTTTCATTATTTGTCTTAAGATTAACCCCATTAAATTTTTTCCACCCATAATTTTATGGGTATTGTTTTAGATGGAAGAACTTTCGTTTCCTTGATTAATTTTTGTGTCATTGACCACTTTAATCATTACTGATTGGTTAATTTATTTTAAAATATTTTTCACGTGCTATTCTTATTGGTTTATTTAAATTTTTTTTAGGTGCTATTCTTATTGGCTTATTTAAATTTTTTTAGGTGCTATTCTTATTGGTTTATTTAAATTTCTTCCACGATCTATTCTTATTGGTTTATTTAAATTTCTTTCACCAGCTGTTCTTATTGAGTTTATTTAAATTTCTTTCATCAGCTATTCTTATTGGCTTTTTTAAAAATTTTCTTGGAGCTATTCTTATTGGTTTATTTAAATTTTTTTCTCGACCTATTCTTATTTGTTTATTTAAATTTCTTTCACAAACTATTCTTAATGATTTATTTAAATTTCTTTCGTAAGTTATTCTTATTGGTTTTTTTTAAATTTCTTTCAAGAGCTATTCTGTTGGCTTATTTAAATTTCTTTCGCGAGCTATTCTTATTGGTTTAAATTTCTTTCTCGAACTATTCTATTGATTTATTTAAATTTCTTTCTAGAGCAATTAATTAAATAATTAAATAATGTAAAAAATAAAGACGATTTTATTTAAAGTGAAGATGAGATTTTTTTCAAGAGAAGAAAATTGTTTGTAATACTGTATTTTTTTTATTTTTTGACATTGTTGTTATGCGTTTTGTTCTTACATTCAATTCTAAATTTTCTAGGTAATCAGATTGTTATTATTATTGTTTATTATATTTATTTATTTTTCAAATATAGCTTCATTTCAGACGAATTTTTTAATACTAAAATCATAAATATGCATTGTTAGAATGATAATCCTTAAATTTTTTTTTCCTGTTTTATTTATTTTTTATTACAGAAATTCGAATATAAATGGAACTTTTGAATTGCACATTATAATGAGAAGTATTATACTCTGATTTATCGCCAGAATTTTGGAGAGGACACCACGATACATCGCTGCTATTATCACTCAAAATGTTTTTACTTTGACTTAATTTGAAAAAAATAACAATAAAATAATGGAAAGTTAATGCAAATCTGCGAAACCAATCAATAACATTCATCTTTTCGTAAATCTTTTAGGTACTGACGGCAATGGCAATGGACTTACCATTTACGGAGTTCAGTAAAGGTATTATATATCTCCAAACCTCCACATCTTAAATAATTAAAAATTGATTAGCATCAACTGTAATTGCTTTAAATTTAAAAAAGAGTTTAAAAAAATTAAAATTTAAAATATTTTAATATCATCAAAAAATTTAGCAAAAATATTTAATAAAAATTTATTAAAAAGCGAAAGCCGTTAAAAAGTTAGGGATTTGTTACTTTTTACTTGAAAAGGAAATAAGAAAAATAAAAGGCAGAAATCTCCACGCAATTGAGGGCGACAAGCAAAATGTAAGAGTTTGGCTTGCAGTCAATAGATGGCGCCACGTTTAGTCTGATACAATTAAATTAACATATAGAAAACAGAATAAAAAATAAAATTTAAAAAAAAAAAATAGTTTCAATTGAAAATTATTCTGAGTTGAAAATTATTCAGAGATATTGATCAAAAATTAAGAACATAAAATTAAAAATTTAAAACAATTAGATGTTGGGTACTGAAAGGTATTTAGTCCAATGTCAAAAAACAACTTGAAATCACGATAAAATGTTTGTTGCAAGATATATGACATCCCGCGTCGTGATGTGCATGAATTCGTGCCTTAGAGTAAATACAAGGTAGCCCAAATGTATTAAGCTAGAATTCCAAATTCATTTTCAAATAACTCGTGGTGAAATGAAAAGATTCAAATAGGAGATACGAGTAAAATTGGTTTAGCCCGCTAAAGATGTATGAACAAGTTTTTAATATGTTTTAATGAATTCCTTCTTTTTTCAAAGAATGGAGTAAATATTGCAAAATAGTAAACTTCTATAAATAATTTTCATTCATTTTTTAAGTAAATACAAGGTAGCCCAAAAGTTTTAAGTTAGAATTCCAAATTCATTTTCAAATAAAGGAAATGAAAAGATTCAAATAGGAGATACGAGTAAAATTGGTTTAGCCCGCTAAAGATGTATGTATGATATCTTGCATGAATTCGTTTTTACCTTAGAGTAAATACAAGGTAGCCCAAAAGTTTTAAGTTAGAATTCCAAATTCATTTTCAAATAAAGGAAATGAAAAGAATCAAATAGGAGATACGAGTATAATCAGGTTAGGTCACTAAATAATTAACAAATAATAATAATAAAAAGAACATACCACACAGTTTTAAAACAATTCGACAGGGAACATTAAAAAAAATGGTAAAAATTTTAAAAAAAAATAATATTTATGGAGTATTTTTCTTTTTTTTGTTCTTTAAAATCAAACGATATAAAAATTTTATTATAATTTTTTTTTACTCATAAAATATATCGGTATTGTTTAGACGAGCAGGGTTTTTCGTGTCCTTGGCTATTTTTAAATTTGGACATTTTCCCTGAAATCTGTAATTATTAACAATTTCTTTCACGGGCATTTTTATACATAACATTTATTTATGTAAAAAAATACTTTGCGTATTCATAAAAATAAAACTTGTAAAATACTACTTTGCACATTACTTTCTACTTTTCTGTTATGTTGATTCAGGATTTGCGTTGGAAAACCTAATGACACCATCGTTAAACAGAAAATTGCGAAAAGATAGCAAATTTGTTTAAAATAATGTTTCCATTCAATATTTTTGCAACTAAAAATAAATATACTAGCAAGAAGAAAAAATAATATTACAAATTGAAAATATAATCTTTTTATTAGCTATCAAACGATATTATTTTTTAAGTTTTTTTTTTTTTAAAATAAAAACATCGGTATTGTTTTAGACGGTTTTTTCTTGGATTTTAAATTTGGCATTTTCGCTGCAAGGCGTTACTAACAATTTTTTACCCACGGGGCGCATAACATTTATGATGTAAAGCCACGGATTCATAAAATAAAACTTGTAAAATACTCCCCGCAACGCTCTACGATCCTATTAAGACCAGGATTTGGGAAAACCTAATGACAGTTTAAAAAGCAACTAAAAAAATTCAGAACCACAATATTTTACAAACATAAACCGCCGGGAATCGAACCCATATTAGATTCTGCCATATTAGAGCCATTTTTTTCTTGTTTTTAAGGTTAAGGATTAAATATTTTTGAAACGTTTGAAATAGTCCTTTTGCACATCTAACAGTTTCAATTTTTTAAATTTAATTGCTATATCTAATATCGAATTGAAGCAATAAAATTTTTAAGCAAAAGAAATTTTTTTTTGGTGGTGGGGACTTTACTTTTTTTTCTTCTTTAAAATTGAATTTTCACGAATGTTCTTGATTTCAGGAAATTACTTCTTGAGTAAATCGAAGTTGCATTATTCAATTTTCTCTGTGCCTGAAGGAATAGCTCCTGTGATTCCAATAATTAAAAAAAAAAATTCCTAACAGAATCGAATGAAAAGCCGTTATTTCTCATTGAGGAAAGTTTGCTTTGTTGGTAGGGATGGCAAAGTTATGTCTATGAATAGATTCGAACCATCAAACAATATGTGGTAGTAACATTACATTTACAGTAAATTTTGTAATTATAGAGAATTTATTTAATTTCTTTCAACTATTAACACATTTATTTAACTAAGACTTATTAAGAAACCAGCATTTACTACCATTCAAAATGTTAATGAATAAAATTAATAAGATTTAAAAAAAAAATACTTACATAAATGGCAGTAAGCCTCTACATAAAATCAAAATTATTCTTATAAATCTACCATTTATTTCATTTATTTAATTTGACAACGTTACTTTCAGAAATTACAACTAATCTTAGATACTTAAACTAGCTAATCCTGTCAGTTATGTTATTTCTTTACCAGAATTCATCCTGTGCCTTTTCGTGAAACTCGGACTTTGTTTTGAAGCAGGTGGTCAGGAAGTTGAGAAAAGAGTTGTGGAATAATAATTACTCGATTGTAATTTGAATAATGGACCCCAAGTTCAGGATAAAGGGTGATTCAATTGTCATGGGATAATGGGGCTCAGTCTAGTGCAGGGATGGGCAAACTTTTTCGGTCGCGGGCCAAAAATCGAAAAATAAAAAAAAGTTTTTGCCAAAGATAAATTTTCTAAAATTTTGGAAACAATACACAAGTATTACAATTTAAATATGTTAATGTGATGAATGAAATTGCGATTTACGTTTTTAAAATTACAACTGTGTTTTTATTTACGAAATTTAAATTGACTCCATTAAAGATCTCGTTACCCGACTATCCAAATGCATCTGTCAGTCTACTCTGGAACTGTTTTCCAGTAAGGTTCTTCGGCATACCACGCATGTATTACTGTGGATTTATTGTAAATATTGAATCACAGAAACACTTTTCAGTGATTTTCTGGGCCTGAATAAACAACGTTTTTTTTTTTCGTGTCTCATTGTTTGTAAAAAAAATATTTCATCAATGCGTCAGAGGGATATATAATATATAAAAAAATATTTCAATTTAGTCAGACCGATGCAAATTAAAGCTTGATTCTATTTTGGGCTGGATAGAACCTTCCAGTGGGCTTTTTCATGACATTATGTGAAATTTTCCATTTGGTGTAACATTCACTTTTGTTATAGTTACACTCATGGCAGTGCGCATTTAACGATGAGGAAGTGCTGATCACACTTTCAAAGGGAATTTTTGCACTGCCCAGCCAGGAACAATGCCCCAATTGATACCAGTGTCTTGACGAGTTTCAGACCTTTGTAAACAAAAAACTCAACGGGTAGCTCTTATTTTATTCATACTGAATTATTACAACTGTGTTTTTAAAAACGAAAAAAAATTGACTTCAAGGATCCCGTTTTATGATTTTCCAAACGCCTGACTTCTTTGGAACTGTTCATGAGTCACTTCTTCGGTAATGATGAAATGATGTATTGAGATCTCGGGATATTTTGATGGAACATTTATTGTAAATATTGAATCAAAGAAGCACTTTGCATCTGATGTTGTGAATGTGGACTGTCTCATGGGGGCCTGAATGGCCGAGTGGCTCAAACCACGCGTTATGAAGGCGCTTGAAATATACATTGACCACAGAAATTTCTATGGATCCCGGCTGTGCCATGCGCATTTTATACATTTTAAGCATGTCCCGGTTTATCCCCTTAAAGTCTGCTAAGATGACCTAGAGGAAAACAAAAAAAACCAAAACCATTCTTTGATTCGTTGAAGAATGAATTACCTTTCCTCGATTGTTATAACTGATGTGAAAAAAAGGTTTTGTAACCAACGCATGCTATAGGATGCTATTTTAGGGGTCATATCTTGATTTTTGGCTTAATGTTTTTATTTTCTTTATAGTAATAAACTGCTTCAGTTTTCGTGACATTATGTGAAATTTCCATTTATGTAACAAATACGATGGACAGAGTTTATAAAAACACATGCCGCATTTGAGCAGAAAATGGAGTAATTTTCAACAACCACGTAATGGAATCTACTGCGTAGGGCAGTGCACTGCAGTATTTTATTGTATGCTGCCAGACTTTCATAGATTTTCCTATAGTCTTGAAGGATGCTATTCAGGCATCATGATTCAAATGATGATCTCTTGTCTCAATGGTCTTCCATGAGTTTAGATGGCCTTCAATCCAGAATGCCACTGATAGCCATTGAAAAACAAAAAAAAAAAGTAGACCCTATAGCATCATAAATAAAAGGGTTTATCAAATGGATCTTAATCGATGAATTTGGTCTTTCTGAGTAAAACAGTAATAATGAAATGATCCCGTTGAGCTCTATGTTTTCGATGGATAGTAGTTAGATTGCTATTGCCAACAAGAATCCTCCCCCACTTGCATCTTAGTACCATTGGTGTGAACTTCATTTTTATTCCGACTTCACAACTGTCAAACCACAGAGCTGAGTTATGAAGGAACAGTTTGAAATGATAGTTTGTGAACATGTGCAGGGCTCTCTATGGATATAATATATATAAGGCATTTTATACATAGAGCATGTATAGAGTGCTTATCCCTCTTAATGCGGCTTACTCTCAGGAAAACACCTAAAAAAACTGAAGCATGTATTCGTTGAAGAATGAATTACTTTCTTCGATTGTTATAACTGATGTGAAGGGTAAACCTAACAACCCTACCCCGTAAAAGGGAAAACATCTCATGTTTCGGTATCTGCCTGTAGGTAGAAGGCCTTGGCCCACCATAGAACTGTTGCGCATGGGAACCATGATTACAATGCTATATATATATATATATGAGAGGCTAATGAACAAGTGAATAGATATATGAGCTCAAATGTATGGACATATGTTTGAATGCCAGCGGTGACATGGATGTTAGTAATTGGTTCGTAAATCTTTTTCACTTTACAAACTGTCCCGGAGTTTTATTCATTTTTGATCTGATATGAGCGTTTTTTAAGCCTGACAACCCTGGCATCATGATTAAAATGATGAACATTTTTGTTTTGGAATCTTCCAACAGATAGATGGCCTTGGCCCACCATGGGACTGTTGCGCCATTGTAGAAGAAAAAGAAGAATTCTAAAACATCATAAATAAAGCGTCGATAATGGATCTAATACAATTTTGTTTTCTATCCCGTGGGTGCTACAGTGAAACATGGCCGACAAGACTGTTGTCCCATTGGCGCAATAAAACGAAGCCGAAAGAGTTACGAATCCACCGCAACATATCTATCACCGTTTTATTGCCACCGACTGCATTCCGATTTCACATCACTGTGTCTAGAGCTGAATTGCCCCTACACAGTTTGAGAATGATACGGGTGAGAAGTCTGATTGGCCTCTGCGATGTTCTACAGTCATATGAGACCGGGACTTAAGATTTAAAATGGATTCCGAACCATAAAAAGTCCATGGTACAGTCGGGACTCGAGTCCAAAACCTGTGGCATCGAGCACTAGACACTCGGCTATATGTTCTAGTATGGCTGCAGATCGTTGAAAGTATGGTCCGGCGATGCTACAGATGCCTGTAGTGGTTCGGAATTCACTTTAAACCATAGGTTCTAGTCTAATATGGTGGCCTGGTGGCCTTTGGTATCCCAGGGTTCAGGTTAGAATCCTGGTGGTGGCATGGATGTTTGTTAGTGGTTCGGAATCCACTTTAAAATGTTGGTCCAGGTCTGTTTAGCCCTTGTGTGCACAAAATGACCGTAGAGCGACAAAGCAAACGAAACTGGTCTTATATGACTGTAGATCGCGGGGCTTACAACACAGCCCAGTAAAAAGAAAAACATCTCGTGTTTTGCAATCTGCCAGTAGACAGATAGTCTTGGCCCACCATGGGGTTGTTGCGCCATCGAAGAAGACGAATTCTAAAACATCATAAATAAAGCGTCGATAAGGGATCTAATACAATTTTGTTTTCTATCCCGAGGGTGCTGCAGTGAAACAGGGCCGACAAGACTGTTGTCCCATTGGCGCAATAAAACGAAGCCGAAAGAGTTACGAATCCACCGCAACATATCTATCACCATTTTATTGCCGCCGACCGCATTCCGACTCCACATCACTGTGCCTAGAGCTGAGTTGCCCCTGCACAGTTTGAGAATGATGCGGGTGAGAAGTCTGACTGGTATTTGTGACGTTCTACAGTCATATGAGACCGAACCATAAAAATGTCCATGGCCCTGCCGGGACTAGAATTTGAAACCTGTGGCACCGAGCTTCAGAGCTCTAGACACTCGGCCATCAGCCCCCAAGGTCTAGTATGGCTGCAGAGCGTTGTTTGTATGACTGATCGTATGGCCCGGCGAGGCCATAGATGCCTGTAGTTTTCGGAATTTACTTTAAGGTCCCGGCCTAATATGGTGGCATAATGAACATGTGGTTAACGCTCGGGCCTTTGGTATCATAGGCTTCAGGATCGAATCTAGCGGTGGCAGGGATGTTTGTTAGTGGTTCGGAATCCCCTTTAAGCCGTAGATCCAAGTCTCATATGACCGTAGAGCTTCACAGAGCCCTATCAGACTTCTCACCCACATCATTCCCAAATTGTAAAGTGGCAACTCAGCTCTAGGCACAGTGATGTGTTGTGGTGTAGTAATAGTAGTAGCAATCCACTTTAAACTGTATGTCCCCGTCTTTTTAGCTCTTGTGTGCACAAAATGACCATAGAGCGACAAACCAAACCAAACAGGTCTAACATGACTGTAGATTGTAGGGTTGTTAACCCTACCCCGTAGAAAGTAAAATATGTCATGTTTCGGAATCTGCCAACAGACAGACGGCCTTGGGCCACCATGGGGCTGTTGTGCCATCGAAGAAGACGAATTCTAAAACATCATAAATAAAGCGTCAGTAATACTTCTAATAGAATTTTGTTTTCTATCCAGAGGGGTGCTGCTTTGAAACGTGGTTGACAGGATTGTTGTCCCGTTGGCGCAATAAAATGAGGCCGAAAGAGTTACGAATCCACCGCAACATATCTATCACCGTTTTATTGCCGCCGACCGCATTCCGACTCTTGAAAAACAGAACATCTCTCTGTTGTTTCCGAAAGGGGGAATGAATTGATCAGCGGCGATGCTCATCTGTCAGGAAGAAGGCATTCCCGCACAGAGCGTTTAATATCGGGGCTGAGGAATTCCCAACAACATTTCGCCCGCCCCAATTAGCCCCGGCGAGTCTCTCCCGCCCCGCGGCAGCAAAAAAGAAGAGTCATTGCGGAGGAATGCAATTAGCTCCTGCAGACATCTGGCGGACGTCAAAGTGACGGGCGCAAAAAAAGGATGCGCCCTCGCATGGTAATGGGGCTGTCGGCAGCAACACACGCCGGGGCGCTGATTACGGCAACAATTGCAACCGAAAAGGCTTTCTCGTTCTGCGAGTCTGCAGAGAGATTTGTTTGGGGAACTGCTTATGCAAAGGAATTTCGCATACGGAGAATTAAAAATAAACGTAATTGTAAAAAAACAGCTATGTTAGTAATTCATAGAAAGTATTTATTATAAAAACTATTATTTATAATCAAAAACATTAGTATACAATTTCATAGTATACGAAATGTTTATTAGTAAAAATAGTAGAGCACAATTTATTAGTATACAAAATATTTATTAGTAAAAATATTAGTCTATAATTTATTAGTATACAAAATATTTATTGATAAAAATATTAGTACGCAATTTATTATTATACAAAATATTTATTAGTATAAATATTAGTACGCAATTTATTAGTATACAAAATATTAATTAGTAAAAATATTCGCACTATAAAATATTATTATAGTACGAATATTTTTACTAATAAATATTTGTATTTAAAATATATATATATATATATATATATTATTTGTATAACATATTATTAATAATATTTATATATTAATTATATATATTATATATTTGTATAAAATATTATTATAGTACGAATATTTTTACTATAAATATTAGATTGGTGTATCTATGAACTATAAAATATTATTACTACAAACCGTGAGGAGGAATGAATTATTCATCGCTGCTATAACTGACATCACTTAGGTACTCGTCCGAAAGCTCAGCCGACAAAATTGCAAATTCATCATTTATTAAAGGCTTATTAGATTGCATTTTCTCTTTTTGAATGTCCTGCAGAATTATCGTCTTTACAACTTAAGATTTTTTAAAAACTAATAGGGCTATACATTTAAAATCACAAATTGTTTTTACAACTAGCTTCTGATCTTTATTTTATGCAAATATCAGCAGACACACCTGACATATGCCAATTGAAGTGGCGATGAAATTTAGAGGCGCAGCTTTTCCCTCCGCTGCAACGCGCAAACACGTCACTGGCAAATGAGACATTACTCTACACCAAGTGCTGGCATGAAAACGGCAGTGAAGGTGTTAATACAGAATAAGTATAATAATAAGTAACAGACCCCGCGTGAGTTCGGGTTAGAATAGCCCCACTATAACCCGTAAGAGGTGACAAAAATGGGTAACCCGTTCCCAGGGTATAATCGGGTGGGGCCCCGTGTCTTTGTACAGCAAGATCAAGAACAAAAAGAAGCTGCATTTTTACCCTTTATCATGACTCGTCGGTTTAAGACACGGATTTTTGGACTTGGACCAAGTGGGATAAGAAACAACAACATAAATAATAGCGATAAATATTATTAAATATAATAATAAGTAATGCCGAAATGAAAAAAATATAAAATATAATAATAATTTATCGTATGGTTGTTACACATGGAAACTATGCTATTCAATCTAGTTATTCTCCTGAAAGAATATTATTCCAGAATTATTCATAAGACTCTTTAAACTAGTTACAGCTTTTTAATTAAAATAAACGCAAAACTCGTATAGCTTTCATAGAACAAATTCATGTTGTGAAACACTTGGGAAACAATTTTACAAATTATTTTAATCATGTTTTTATTTCTAAAGTTTAATACAACCGAGTTGGAGTCTTTGAAATTTTTAAAGAAACGAGCACATGTACTTGGAAATTAATTTCGAAATGTTTAATTAACTCGTATTATTTAAAATTAGCAAAATTGGTACAAATGATTCAAGTGTCTGTAAAGTGGCTTCATTCCTTTGTATTATCAGTTTATGATTTATATCTCGAGTTCTAGCTAAAACTTAAAATTTTCAAATTTCAACAGGTATCTCGTGTGCATGCAAGATTTTTCATGTTTTTTTTTTTTTTTTTTTTTTTTTTTTTGCAAATGTTTGTAAAATTTTTTCTTATTTCAAAGGAAAGAATATGAGAGATATATATATGTACACATTTTTGCCGTGAAGGTGACAACGGAAAAGGTATTGTTTTTGAAGAGTACCTGAAGAATAAAATCTTTTATCTTCAGTTGCAGAATTATTAAGAATTTAAAATTTTTTCCAAAAGGAATTTATATTTAAGTGAATCTAAAGGAAAGTCTTAAATTTTAAACGTAAACGTAAATTTTATCATACTTTCTAATCAAATAGCACTAAAGTAAAATGCGAGATATCAACGATGACAATTATAATTCTGGTAACCTTATCTGAAGCTATCCCGTTGTTTCTATTACTTTGTTACTTTTTATACGATCTGTGCTATCTGTGCTAGTTTTATTTTCTATGCCAAATCAAATTTTTCAGATATCGAGTTTCATTAATGTCAGATTTTTCGTTTTGGCGATGACACAACAAACAAGAATTTACAAACAATTCGAAAAAAAAAAAAAAAAACTCAGTTTAATAAAATGGATAACTCAATTATTTTAAAATTATTATTTTTTTTTTAATAAAATTAATGAATATAAACTTAAATAAAAAAATCTATATTTGGCGATGCATCGCTTGTGCCCGGCTAACGGATAAGTGCCTACGGTTTTTTTTTTGTGTGGGGGGGGGGAAGGGAGATAAGCAGATGCATATACAAGCTATACTCTTCCACGCGAGATCCACGTAATTGAGTTTCAGAAAAAGTTCTAAAACTTGTCGGCTTAAACATGAAAACATACGGTAGCTTAATAATTAGAAGAATTCTTGTTGCTATGTTCTATACCAATTATAATTTCTTATATTATTAATAGTTTTTTATATTCATTAATAATTTCTTAATTTAATTATCAAAATTAATTTCCAGTTTTGCATACTACCTTTATGAAATATTTTGTTTTTGTATTTTTTATGCACTATATCAAGAATCAAAATCCAATTACTGGAATCAAGGTTCTAAAAAAATCCGTAATTATAAAAATGAACAGAGTGCCGATTCTTTCTTTTTTTGTTGCCAACAATGAATGCTTTTCAACTGATTTTGCAATTGAAGGTGAATAGGTTGCTTTTTAATTAGAAGAATCCTTGTTGCTATGTTCTATACCGATTATATTTTCGAAAATTACTTTCTAGTTTTGCATACCTGTATGAAATATTTTGTTATTATATTTTTATGCACTATAATAAAGATCAAAATTCAATTACTAAATTCAAGGTCCTAAAAAAATTCATATTTATAAAAGAAAGCATAGTACAAAATTTCTTTCTTTTTTGTTGCCAACAACGAATGCTTTTCCACCGATTTTGCAATAAAGTTGAATTGGTGGCTTTTTAATTAGAAGAATTCTTGTGGCTATGTTCTATCATCATCATCAGCGGCGTCACAGCCCCATGGTGGGCTGAGACTGTATTCCTACTGACAGATTTCGTGACGGAAGATGTTTTCCTTTTTACGGGGTAGGATTGCCAGTCTTACGTTCAATGCTCTACAGCCATATTTGACTGGGACCTACGGTTTAAAGTGGATTCCGAACCACTACAAACATCCATGGCACCGCCGGGAATCGAACCCGAAACCTGTGGCACCGAGTGCCAGAGCAATAGTCACTCGGCCATTCAGGCCCCGCTATGCTCTATACCAATT
Organism: Caerostris darwini; assembly: GCA_021605075.1. Classification (NCBI taxonomy): domain Eukaryota; kingdom Metazoa; phylum Arthropoda; class Arachnida; order Araneae; family Araneidae; genus Caerostris; species Caerostris darwini. The sequence continues at coordinate 141,234 of BPLQ01010253.1, forward strand.
ATAATTTCGAAATTTTTTCCAATTTTGCATATTTGTATGAAATATTTTGTGTTTGTATTTTTTATGCACTATAATAAGGATCAAAATCCACTTAATGAAATTAAGGTTCTAAAAAGATTCACGGTTATAAAAAAAAGTACCAAATTTCTTTTTTTTTTTTGTTGCCAACAACGAATGCTTTTGAACCTATTTTGCAATGGAAGTGGAATTGAGATGATGTCGTGACGGATTTGTGAGATGCAGAAGAAAAGAAAAATTCCCGTTTCAGGTTAAAAAAAATTCCCCACAAAGTGTGACATGAAATACGTTTACGAGCTTTAAGGACATTCCATCGACTGCTGTTCGTTTTCAAAACTTGGCAAGAATATTTTTTCTTGCTATTCGATTCAGGTTTAGATATCCAGACAGATAATTCGAAATGGAAATGCCTGCTTTTCGAAAAGAAGAATCGTGGTCTTTGGAAGCAAATATCGAATTCGCAATTCAGACCTGAGGCAATATTTCCCCATCCTAATGCTCTGCTAAGATCCTTTCCCCAGAAGATGGCATGGAACTCTCTTCTTCAAGACTTGAGAGATGTGTTTAAGTAAGATCTCTGAAACTTTGCTTTCTGTTTCAGTTCGTCTGAAACAGAAAGAAACTGAAGAGATGTGAGAACGAGCTGGTGTTTTCTAAATGTTGTGCAAATACATGCAATTACAAACTTTCACTTTAACAGTTATTGTATATGAAAAAAAATCTTTGCATGGGTTATGATTCTTTTGCTAAGTAGTTTTGTCTAGACTCATATTTGAAAGTGGGACCGAATGAGACAGAAAAATATGTTTGACGTTATGTAATAAAAATTAAACCATCTTTGTGTAAAGAATGGAGGTAAATAATCCTCCTCTTATACAAAAGGTATCAGTATATTCATACAAATTGTTCTTAAAAGCACTGTTGTTTCCAAAAAGGAATACTGTTAAAAAAAAGTTAAGGTAATAAACAATTGTTTGCAATAAATTCATATCACACACCATACATTTTAATATTAGTTTACCTAAAATTTAAAGAATAAATAAATTTATTTAATGTTAGTTACTATAATGTATATAAATTAAAATACATTGTTACAATTTTTATTTTTATTAAATATTTCAGTATATTTAAAATTATAAAACTAAGCACTCACATGAATTTGATGTATAATTTTATAATGATTTTTTTAAACTATGGCAGTGTTCTTATTTTAAACCCAGTTGATTTTTTTTTCTGTGACAGTCTAAATAATCCCTGTAAAAATAAATAACTCCTGCAGAAACGTCAACTGCAAAAAATGTGCTTTGTATTTGAAAAAATGCCCTTGTATTTTGAAAGAATACAGAATGCCAAATTTCTTTCTCTTTTTGATACCAACAATGAATGCATTTCTACTGATTTTGGAATCTAAGTAGGATTGGCTATTTTTTAATTAGAAGAATCCTTGTTGCTATGTTATACACAAATTATAATTTCGAAAATAATTTTTCAGTTTTGCATACATTAATGAAATATTTTGTTTTTGCTTTTTTTATGCATTATTATTAGGATGAAACCCAAATACTGTATGAAGGTCCGGAAAAAATTCATAGTTATAAAAAATTGCAGAGTTCCAACTATTGAATTACATTATTTGTCTTTCTTTATTTTGTTGGTAACAATGAATGCTTTTGAACCAATATTGCAATGGAAGTGGTATTGAGATGATGTCGTGGCTGATTTTTGAAATGCAGAAAAATCCTCTTTTGGTGTAAAAAAAAAACCCAAAAAAAAACCCCACAAAGTGTGACATGAAATACGTTTACGAGCTTTGAGGACATTCCATCGACTGCTGTTCGATTTCAAAACTTGGCAAAGATTTTTCTTTCTTGCTCTTCGATTCAGGTTTAGATATCCAGACAGATAATTCGAAATGGAAATGCCTGCGTTTGGAAAAGAAGAATCGTGGTCTTTGGAAGCAAATATCGAATCCGCAATACAGACCTGATGCAATATGTTCCTCCTCCTAATGCCGTGCTAAGATCCTTTCCGCAAAATATGGCATGGAACTCTCTTCTTCAAGACTTGAGAGATGTGTTTAAGTAAGATCTCTGGAGCTTTGCTTTCTGTTTCAGTTCGTCTGAAACAAACAGAAACTGAAGAGATTTGAGAACGAGCTGGTGTTTTATAAATGTTGTGCAAATACATGCAATCACAAAGTTTTCATTTCAACAGTTATTGTATTCGAAAAAAAAAACTTTGCAAGGTTTGATTCTTTTGCTAAGTATTCTTGTCTAGACTCATATTTGAAAGTGGGACCGAATGAGACAGAAAAATACGTTTGACGTTATGCAACAAAAATTAAACCATCTTTATGTAAAGAATGGAGGTAAATAATCCTCATCATAATTCATACAAATTGTTCTTAAAAGCATTGCTGTTTCCAAAAAGGAATACTATAAAAAAAAACGTTAAGGTTATTAAACAATTGTTTGAAGTAAATTCATATCAAATGCTAATGTTAATATTTTTTAACTAAAGATTAAAGAATAAATAAATTTATTTAATTTGAGTTGCTATACTGTTTATAAATTAAAATGCATTTATTACAATTTTCAATAAATATTTCAATACATTCAAAATAATCAATAAACGGATTCACATGAACTTGCTGTATGACTTTATAATTATTATTATTTTAAAAAAAAATACTTTGGTAGGTTTTTTTTTCCAATGACAATCTAAATAATCACTGTAAAAATAAACAATTCATGCAGAAATGTCAACTGGAAAAAACATCCTTTATATTTAAAAAAAAAAAAAAAAAATCATTATTTAAAAGAACAACAACAAAAAAATATATACTTAGTAAAAATTTGTTTTAAAGTTAAACAAAGTATTTTTTTTATTGAACTCCAAATTTGCTTGTATTTCTAATGTTTCAATATTTTATTTGATATTATATACATATATGCAGTCATATAACACATATTGTATAGTCAATATATAGTATTTATATACACTAAATATTTGTTGTGACTAATTCTCAGTGTCCTACAGTGAGGGATGGACATCTCATGAGTAATCTACTTATGGATGGAGCGAAAGGGGTCAGCTTCTGTTGTGATGGATCACCCGTAGGTAGAAGTTTGACTTAGCACCGTGACGCCCATATAGTCATATGAGATCGGGACCTACGGCTTAAAGTTGATTCCGAAGCACTACAAACATCCATGACACCTCCCGAACTCGAACTAAGGGATTTTGTAATTAAGGATTACTGTAGAAAAATTGAGTGGAAAACTTGCAAAGAGGCTGTAGCCAATTTTAGAATAAGAACTGAACAAGATTGCCTTGCCAAAACAGGGATTGTGAACTCTGATATATGTGGTTTGAGTAAGACAGAGGATATGAATAAGGCCCATCTAATTGTTTGTTTGGGACTAAACTCTAACTTGCAACAGAATGACGGTTTGTATGTTATTTACTGGACGGACAGAGAAAACATATTCTGATCACACGAACTTTTATTATGGTGCTTTTTAGCTTTTTTAATTTGTATCCTTAGAACATTTAACTTGTTTTTAACTTTTTTTAAGGCCTTTTGGTCGCTTTAGAAAAGTTTGTCTGTTTTTTTTCCCTTTAAAATTTTGATTTGTTTATCAATGGCTCCGCATTGAAATATCTCAGCCTATACTAGACCTGTAACGTCTTTAAGAAGAGTGTCACTTTCAGGTTCATGGGAACACTTTAATTTTTATTTACAAGCACTATATATATACACACAGAGAACTCTATTTATTACAATTTATTATTGATAAAAACTTATTTTGGAGTTAACACTTCTCAGCTCATGGTCTATCGATCTGTGGTCAAACAGACAGTTTCTAATTTCATAAGGTCTCTTATCCATGAAAATTATTTGCTGTCTTATTTGAGTGACAGATTGTTCTCATTAGTACAAAACACTAATCGCATGTAATATAAATATCCACGTTATTGCTTGTCTTCACTCAGATTTGAGTAGTAGATTGCTAGATAAAGGATATACATTTCTTTCCCCTCAGAAGAGAAATGGTTTATCTCTTCCCGTGGGAAAAATGCTACAATATTTTCTCTTTGTTTCTACGGTAAGTGACCAAATTTGTATGGACTAAATTCCAATAAAGCCATAGGTAGCAACAGCAACAATGAAGTAAAAATGTGATTTTTGAAATGACTACAAATTGTAAATATTTCATTCAAATTTACAGAATTAGCCTATACTAACAATAATTTATAATAAACTAGCTATCTATGTTTTTAAAAAAAATTATGTTCAAAAATGCCTGCTACCTGTTTCACCTTTTTAATAATAAATTAAGAAATGTTTTTAATAAATTCCTACACCAACGAAAATATCAAGTACTCTCTGAGTACTGTTTTAAGTATTTCTTTCACAAAACATACTCACGAGTAGAAAAGGGAATAAAAAAAAAAGAATCTGAGAATCTGATTGTTTTTTTTTTTTTTGCTGATACAATAAAACTAGAACAAGATGTTTACAACTTTATTAATTAAAAAAAGAGTCGATACTTAACAATTCTTGAAAACCCCGTGCGTGTGTGCTCGAAACCAAGTCCCGGAGTCGTCTTCTGTTATGTAAAACAACTTATTTTCGTCGCTCTCGACTTTGCGGTAAACAAGAATCTCATTTCGAATGTGACTCGAATGTTTCTTGTTTAGTTTTATTTTTATCTCTTCTTGAAGCTGTTTCCGCCACCTGCATTCTTGAAAATTTCGGCAGGAACGTCGTCCATTGAATCGAATTCATTTTTTTTCTTTCTTAGTCACTTTTTTAAAAAAAAAAAAAAAAAGAAGAAAAAAAAAAAAGATTGGTTGTCACAGCGGGACGTGTGCCGTATCGTCGTTTTCGAAAAACACTCATCTTCCTTTTTCTTGAGTGGGAGGCGTATTTTTAATTTTCTCTGCGGATTTTTTTTTTAGCAGCCAATTCATTGACAAGCTGTTTTGTATACAGCAGGGTTTTTGGAATAGAATGATGAATAGAAGGATGCAGGATGATGAATAGAATGGAATTACGCTTAGAATTTGGAAGAAATATTTTAATTTTGTCGCATATTTAAATAATAATAAGAAAAATTAGCAATTCGAAATGAATGAAGTTACTAAGTTTTCTTGTACATCTCTACTTCGTGACAAGTTACAAGACGATTGTTTTCTGTGTATTATACAAATAAATTGACGTGGAAATTCTTTATTTTAAGTGTGTAGTTTCATTAGACTTCCCGCCACTTCAATGTTTCAGAGTTACTCCCTTCCCTTAGTGTATAGCCTTCGAAAACAATGACATAATTATACATTATATTGATTTACAATTTCATTAATTTTTTTTTTTTTTTTTTTGCCGTAAACAAAATTTAAGAAGGATTTAAGAATTTTATTACTCAGGTATTCACATATACGTATGCTCATACATAGAGAGACAGATAGATAGATAATTGTCTATTAACTTAACTTATATTCCTCCTATTTAGAAATACACGTAAGGAGTAAATTATACTGAATATTAGCTCTGATTTCTTTAAAGGCAATTTCATTTCTTAAGCCTGATTCGTAGCTCAATGCTAACGTGTGTTGTTGATGAGCATTAGGACTGAGGTTCCATCCTCTGAAGGCATTGTTGCAGACACTGTTTCAAAAACGATGAGGCTCGATAGCGTTTGGGATGTTCAGCAACTTGCCTTGTTAGTCTAACTACTTGGTGGGAATTTTCTGGGTTTTGTCCCAGACGATATGCAATTGCGGGTATTTCACGATAAAAATCCTTCTCGGAAGGCACAGCCCTCCTTCTTCAGTAGGGCCTGTTGGCGCTCTGGAGCTCGGTACCACAGGTTTCGGGTTCGAATCCCGGCGGTGCCATGGATGTTTGTCGTGGCTCGGAATCCACTTTAAACTGTAGGCCCCGGTCTGTTTAGCCTAACATGTGCACAAAATGACCGTAGAGCTACAAAACAATCCTTTTTCAGTAATACGGAGCCAACTCAGCCTTCTACCTACGGGTGCTCCATCACAACAGAAGCTGCCTCCTTTCCATCCGCCCATGAGTAGACTACTCACGAGATATCCGTCACGCACTGTGGGACACTGAGGATTAGAGACAACAACAACAAATATTTTTAAACTTTTAGCCTTGTACAAAATATAAATATATGAATTAATTATATTACATTAATTTAATGTGTAGTTTATTTCTTCTTAAAAGCTCGCAGTCTGAAGGTCAACTGGCTAGAACTTGGCCTTTGATGTTTCAGGTTCGAATCCTGGTCAGGGCTTCAATATTTGTTAATGGTTCGAAATCCGCTTTAAACTGTAGGTCCCAATCTAATTAGCCTAAAATGTGCGCAGTGGTCTGATGGCCAATTGGCTAGCAGCCTGGCCTTTGGTATCACACGCTTCAGATTCGAAATCCTGGCAGTAGCATGGTTGCTTGTTAGTGGTTCGGTATCCCTATTAAACTATAGGTCACAATCTAACTAGTCTACAATGTCGAAAAAATGACCGTAAAGCGACAAGCCAATTCTATAAATCACTTTTGGTTGACAGTTTCTATTAACTAGTTTCGCATAGTTTCGATATTCATTATTCATCTATTGTTTAGTTTCTAAGCTACTGAAGAATCCCGTCTTCTGAGCGATTGAGAATCTCGAAACGATATTTAAAAAAAACATATAAGAATATTTTGTTAATTAAGAAAATTCGAATTTTACCATCAATCTTTTTTTTAATCTGCATACATAATGCTTATAAAAGCAGAGCTTTCTGTAAAACACAAAAGGCGAACATCGCATGGCTGAATTACTTCATAGATATTTTTTCCGTTCATATTTTTAAATTCAGATACATCGCCGAGTTTTATTACCTGCGATACACCGCTAATTTATAATGCATGATTAATCTAACATCTATTTCAAGCATACATTTTTGCCGCTACGTGTTTTTTTTCAGGTTTTAATTTATTCGCGTCGGAATTTCATTACATTTTTTTTTTTAAATTCTTTATCTATTTTTCAACGGAGATTCTTCGAATGAATTTTTAATCTCGAGGTACAAATGAAATCAAACAAAGCGAACATTCCAGCAAAAAATAATAAAAACAGCACAATATCCAAGAACAGATGCTCGTAGCAACATGTTTTAAGCAAATTTTAGAATAAAAAAAGGCCAATATCTATAAATAAACAAACAATCGGTGAGCAAAATAAACGCTGACTTCACATTTAATTATTTACCTTCCGGAATACAATGACATTGAACACAATGGGCCCGACTTCTTTACGTATTCATTGATGAATTACTTCTCAAAAAGAATCAAAATGAAAAACGCCATAAAAGATCTCTGTACAAAATTTCTATTTTCAAAAGTTAAGCAATGGCTTTTCAAGTCCAAAAGTATGTTTAGAAGAATCAAAAAGTGGAACTGATTTTATGTCATTTTATTTTTCATGAATAATGAATAAAGACAAAGGATGGGGAGTCAAGGAATAGCTCTAAATTAAATCCAAACTAAGAATAGACACGATTTTTGTCATTTGAGAGTTCTCGATTTGTCCGCAAACAATGGGCTTTTCCGATGCTCTTCCTTTGTTCTCAAAATACATTTTTTCTTATTCAGGAAATTTTTATGGCAGCAGGATCTTGCAGGGAAATCTTCGGATGAGTTTTCTCCTGGGGAAATCACTGCAGGTCCCACTCGGTACGGACTGGAAGATTTTGCACAATAAGAGCTATTTTAGGAATGTCGGGGGCTTAGCCGTTCAATAGACCGACTCATTTTGAACCAAGCGGAAGTTCTACAGCTGCGATGTCTAAAACTTTTTCCTGAAGAAATAATAATAATCTCGCACATCCTCAACATGACTTCTAACTTAATGGTTACATTACCGTTATATTTATTCTGCAAAATAGGTAGATTAAGCAAAATGTGTGAAAAAATACAAATATCTGGAAAAAAAATTTCTTAAAGTTTTCTCCATTGGGGACCAGTGCAAAATTACACTGCTGGTATGCAGGAGATATCAAGTTCGAATACGCTGGCCTGCGTTCCATTGTAGTCACTGCTTTAAATTATGGGGCTTTTCCGATGCTCTTTCTTTGTTCTCAAAGCGCATTTTCCTCATTCAGAAAATTTTTATGGCATTAGAATCTTGCAGGGAAATCTTCAGATGCATTTTCCCCTGGGGAAATCACTACAGACCCCGCGCACTACGGATAGGAAGATTTTGCTCAATAAAAGCTATTTTAGGAACGTCAGTGGCTTAGGTGTTGAATAGACCGACGCATTTTGAACCAAGCGGAAGTACTACCAGCTGCGATCTCTAAAACCTTTTACCTGAAAAAATAATATCTCACATCCTCAACATGACTTCTAACTTATTGATTACATTTCCGTTATATTTATTTATGCAAAATTGGTAGATTAAACAAAATGTGTAAACAAATGCAAATATCAGAAAAAAATTTTAAAGTTTTCCTGACTCATGGTAAAGTGATTAAAATACATAGCTGGGAGGTGATCTCAAACTGCAGGAGATCTCAAGTTAGAAAGTGCTGGCGGTATTCCATTGCAGTTACTGCTTTAAAAGACTTGACGATTCAAGGGCGATTGCCATAACGTGTGTAAAACGACTATCTTCGATGACTTCTTCGGTACGATGGCGGTGACATGGATGTTTGTTAGTGGTTCGAAATCTACGTTAAACTGCAGGTCCCAATCTACTTAGCCTAAATTGTGCAAAAAAAAGGCCTTAAAGCGACAAGTCAAATCTATAAATCTCCTCTGGTTGGCAGTTTTTATTAACTTATTTCGTTTAACTTCGATATTCATTCTTCATCTATTGATTAGATTGTAAGCTGCTGAAAAATCTCGACTTCTGTGCGATTGAAAATCTTGAAGCGATATTAAAAAAAAATAATATTTTTTTAATTATGAAAATTCGAATTTTTCTATCAATTTTTCTTCATTTAATCTGAATATATAATGTTCACAGAAACAGAGCTTACTGTAAAATACAAAAGGCGAACATAGCATGGCTGAACTACTTCATAAATATTTCTTTGCCATTCATATTTTTAAATTCAGATACATCGTCGACTTTCATTACCAGAGATGCATTGCTAATTTATAATGCATGACTAATCTAAAATCGATTGCAAGCATACATTTTTGCCGCTACCTATTTTTTTTTCTTTTGGGAGTTGAATATTTTTTTTTTTCAGATTTTAATTCATTCGCGACGAAATTTCATTACATTTAAAAAAAAATTTCATCTATTTTTCGAAGGCGCTTCGTCGAATAAATTTTTAATCTCGAGGTACAAATGAAATCAAACAAAGCGAACATTCCAGCAAAAAATAATAAAAACGTCACAATATCCAAAAACAAATGTTCATAGCGACATGTTTTAAACAAATTTTAGAATAAAAAAAAGCCGAATATTTATAAATAAGCAAACAATCGGTGAGCAAAATAAACGCTGACTTCACATTTAATTATTTACCTACCAGAATACAATGACATTGAACACAATGGGTCCGACTTCTTTAGGTATTCATTGATGAATTACTTCACAAAAAGAATCCAAATAAAAACAGACACCATAAAAGATCTCTGTACAAAATCTCTGCTTTCAAAAGTCAAGTGCAAAACTGTATACTGAAGAATCAACAAGTGGAACGGATTTTGTGTCTTTTTATTTTTCATGAATAATGAATCAAGACGAAGAGGATGGGGGGAAGGAATAGCTCTAAATTAAATCCAAACCAAGAATAGACGCTAGTTTTTGTCATTTTGAAGGCTTCTCGATTCGTCCGCAAACAATAGGCTTTTCCGATGCTCTTTCTTTGTTCTCAAAACGCATGTTCCTCATTCAGAAAATTTTTATGGCAGCAGAATCTTGCAGGGAAATCTTCGGATGCGTTTTCCCCTGGGGAAATCGCTGCAGGCCCAGCACAAAGAAGGAAGATTTTGTTCAATAAGAGAAGATTTTGCTCAATAAGAGCTATTTTAGGAATGTCGGTGGCTTAGCCATTGAATAGACCTCATTTTGAACCAATCGGAAGTTCTACAGCTGCGATCTCTAAAACTTTTTTCTGAAGAAATAATCTTACACTTCCTCAACGGTAGGTAGGTAGATTAAACAAAATGCAATTATCTAGTGAAAAAAAAATTATTAAAGTTTTCTCGACTCATGGTCCAGTTTTAAAGGTGTGCAGGAGATGTCCAGTTCGAATCCGCTGGCCGCCATCCATTGCAGTCACTGCTTTAAAAACGTGACGATTCAAAGCGATTGCGATAATGTGTGTAAAGCGTCTCTCTTCGATGAATATTTGAGTACGACACTCAAACGCTGTGCAGTTGTTTTTAAAGGTTCAGCTTGAAATCATTTCCCCCTTTCTTGTAGGTGGAGTACTTGTTGAATACGAGGTCTACCTAAGGTTAAGCTAACCGACCACGTTCGAATCACAAATTTCGGTGGGAGCAGGGTTGAATCGATTTTTGATTGTTTTAATTTAAGCCATCCATACCCGCTACCTCGAACCTGAATGGTTACATATTTATCTAGATGGCTCCTTAATATATTCTTCCATGTCCCTGTCAGAAAACAAAACTCTCTTTCGATGGAAAAGTAATGGCTATCTATGTGGTGCTGCAGCAACTTGTCCCCAGACACTCATACAAGTTGATTTTAAAATCTTACTTCAATGCTGCTAATCAAGCTATCGGGTCATATGAAGCACCCTCCTCTAAGAATGTCTTAGAATGTCGAGCTCTTCTAGAAAGATCGGTAGAAGGTCGGCACATCGTTCTCCTGTGGATTCCTGGACACTGTGATATATTAGGAAATGATCAAGCAGATTTGCTGGCTAAGAAGGGTTCACGGATAGTTCAACAACCAAATACTTGCAACTTTTACATTCCACAAACTTTATATCAAAAGTCAATTGAGACTTGGAAGACATTGCTCATTGCTTGTATCTCCTCGAGGAGTTGTTCTCGAAAAGTTTAACAAATTTTATTGAACAAAATACTCCTCAACATTGTAGAATAGGGTATTTTGGACAAATCTCGTGAAAAAGCTAGACTTGCAGTGGGCCATGATTGTTTAGAGAGCCATCTGCACCGCATTGGCATTTTTAATAGACCAAATTGACCACTCTGTGGAAAAGATGAGATCATGTACAGGCACCCTATAACAAGATGACCGCCCTTGCATGGGGATTCCGAGGTGAAAAGATATTGGAGTGCTAGAATTGGTGATATGCATTGACTTTTTTGTCTTATTGCTTTCTTTTTTTCTTCTGTTTATTTTACACTGTTTTTTTTATGTCTTAAGAGTTTTCTTTTGCCATTGTAAATAAAAAAAATATTTTATTTTAAAGTTCAGCTTTCGTAAACAGCGTTTGTTTCTAGAGTAGAAATTGAGAAACAGCTGTTTCTACTGTATTCATGCATACGAAACATTCAACTGAATGGGTGAAAAACGTAATGTTTTGCTATATCTCATTTCAACTATAGGTTTAGCCAACGGCCGTACCATGCTGAATATACCGGTTCTCGTTAGATCACCGAAGTTAAGCATCATTGGGCGCGGTCAGTACTTGGGTGGGTGACCACCTGGGAACACTGCGTGCCGTTGGCAAATTTGGGACCTGAAGGGCCGAGTGTCTGGCGCTCGGTGCCACAGGTTTCGGGTTCGAATCCCGGCGGTGCCATGGATGTTTGTAGTGGTTCGAAATCCACTTTAAGCCGTAGGTCCCGGTCTTCTATGACTGTAAGAGCGTCACGGAGCAAAAGTCAGGCTTCTACCTACGGGTGCTTCATCACAACAGAAGCTGCTTCCTTCCCCTTCAATCATGAGTCCATATGGATTTGTGGGCTTGGCCAGCCAAGTGGGATAAGAAACAACAACAAACAACAACAACAACTATAGGTTTTAAACGATGTTATGCAGAAAATGAACTAAAAAAGTTTTAATAAGTTCATTGAAAGATGAGTTATTGGCATATTTGTTATGATCACTACTGTTTTTCTTGTATTTTTGTTTCCAATCACTTAAATGGATGCCGAGATTTGCTTTGGAACAGCATCATTGTTGTGGTTCCATGCATACATAATGGATACATGAGACGTTGCTGATACGAAAGGAGAACTCAACATTGGGTCAATTGTTTTCGCCATTCGTCATATAAATATATTTATTATTAAACAATAAACCAAAAATGACCACAACCACTTTTGTTGAGTTCGCCCCTCATATCCGTATCGCCTTATATGTTCCACATATATGAAAGGGAATGGTATATGAATTACGTATTTTTTTTAAGATAAATGTTGTCAAGAAAAAAAAAAAAAAAAAGGAAAGAAAGAAAGTAAACAGTAAAAAAGAACTTTTTTTTTTTTTTTTTTTTAAGTACAAAAAAAAAAAAAAAAAAAAAAAAAAAACATTTTTTTTGTCCAATTTTTGTTAAATTGTAACAGAAACATCCCTGTATGTATAATGATTATGTTTGTCAATGTTTTATAACCCAATTGAACATTAACACTAAAAAAATGTCCATTATAAACATTATTTCTGAATGTAGTCTGTTACTTTAACACCAAAAAAAAAAAAAAATTCTTAAATTTAATAATATGGAATGATAGGAAATACAAAAATTGTGAAGGAAAATTCTTAATTCCGAGGCTTTGCGTTTTTTAATCTAATTTTGTTTGAATAGTTGGAATAGTATTAAAAATGCAATATTACATATACTATAGATGAATGTTTGTTCCCAGACGTGGACAAACGAACAGTTTTTTTAAATCCTTTTTTTTTTTTTTTATTTATTTATTTTCCATGCACAATGGGGCTTTAATTATGCATGTAAGGAAAAGAGCACCAATAGATAAAGGGATATGGCCAAGTTCTAAGAGGAATTTCAATGTAACTGCCCTTAACTTATGGGTTGAATAAGTTGAAAACACAAAATACCAGGCTGCCAATACAGTTAGTCACGTAAGATTTAATTGTGAACCAAGCTTAAATGAATTATTTTTCCTTTTTGAAATTGGTGTTCAATAGAACACAATCAAAAAGAATTTTCTTTGAGATTTTACTGATTTGATTTTACAGGACTCTGAGAAACAAGAAAACACACAGTTGGTGTTAATCCGATTTAAATTGCAGTCGTTGAAAAGCTTCAATTTCGTTTCGGCAAATGAGTTGTTTTCACAGCTCTTTTTTTCGTTCGGAGTTAGATAAAATCATAAAAGTTATTGTGAATCTTTTCTCAGCATATTATATAAGGAATTCCCCAAAAAATATCCTAAATTTAAATTACTACATTTATTAAACTACAGAAGTTATAACCTCTATGGGCAAATTAACTCAGAAATATCATTTTAAAATTCATACAATTATAAATGTTTAAGGTGATCACCACCATAAACTATTTTTTTTTCTTCTAATGCAGCTGGCAAATAGACCGTGATCTTTCTCCATAAGGGCTGCACCGATGTTACTCACTTTGCATTACCCTGGGGGCGCGTGTAACTTGTTGTAACTTGCGTGTAACTTGTTAACTTGTACCAATGCCCCCGCAGCGCTCTACGATCCTATTAGGACCGGGACCTACGGCTTAAAGTGGATTCCGAACCACTACAAACACCCATGGCAAAGCCGGGATTTGTACCCGATACCTGTGGTACCGAACGCCAGAGCGCTAGCCATTCGGCCATCGGCACCATAATCTGTAGAAGATATATTATCGCGCGACTCGGGGCTCAGTGTTAGCGTTCGCCGCATGAACATTTGGGTTGCGATTCAATCCGATAGTGGCATTGTTGTACACACTGTTTCAAAAACAACGAGTCTCAATGGAGTTTGGAATGTTAAGCCTCTTGCCTTGTAGTTCCTCCTAAAAGTACTCCCTGAAGGCACTGCTGTCTTACTTCAGTGACTCAGTCCAAGTCAGATTTCTACATACGGGTTTTCCATCACAACAGAAGCCGCTTTCTTTCCCTCCTTCCATGAGTAGACAACTCATGGATGTCATCCGCATTGCTGGACACATGAGTATGAGTCACAACACAGATCTGTTTTCACACATTTTCTTTAGCATGTGTGGTATTAAGAGCATTTCATATACGGGGTTGCTCAAAGAATACACAGGGAGCGATTTCCAGAAAGGCAGTTGCCGAATCACCAAACAATCGAATCCCAATTACTATACTAAATCTACTTAATTCATTCCCTCTAACTGCCTTTACATTTTTACCAGATATTTTTGAAACATCCTGTATATTCAGTGTCTGCAACATCAGAATAAAAAGGCACTTAAGGCTCGTTCCCACCGAGGCGAGAGACGTGAAGATGCAAGAGGCAAGCGACACAATTTTTTCGACCCCTTCACAGCGAAACGTCAGAAATGACAATCGAGTTGAAAGTTGGGCAAAAGCGGCGGATTCGGTTTCAGGCGACCGTGGTGAGGCTAGTGATTGGTCAAATTTTTTCGCTTGCATCTTCTCGCCTTTGAGCACGAAATTTTGAAAAGGATTGCAGCCTGTAGCCTTCTTAAATTTTGTCTACATCAAAGACAAATTAAAAAAAATAAATGAAATGTCAAATCAATATAATGTAGTACAATTATGTTATCGTTTCCGAAGGGTTTGCACAAAGGAAGAGAATAAGGAATAATTCTGAAACATTGAAGTGTATGGAAATCTAATAAACTACTTACGGAAAAAAAAGGTTTTGAAGATATTTTATTTATATTGCACAGAGAAAACTATCGTCTTGTAACCTGTCACACAGTAGAGATGTACAAGCAAATTTAGTAACTTCATTCCTTTTTTTTTTTATTATTATTTAGATATGCGTTTTTTTTTGTTTTTTTTTGTTTTTGTTTTTTTTAATATTATTTAGATATTTTTTCCCCAATTCTTAGCTTAATTTCATTCTATTCATCATACAAAAATCCTGCTGTTATGCAAAACAACTTGTCAAGGAATTGGCTGCTAAAAAAAAAGAGAGAATTCCGCAGAGAAAATTAAAAATAAGCCTCCCCCTCAAGAAAAAGGAAGACGAGTGTTTTTCGAAAATGACAATACGGCACACGTTCCGCTGTGACAGCCTATCTTTTTTCCTTTTTTTTTTAAGTGATTAAAGAAAAAAAAAAGAATTCGGTTCAATGGATGACGTTCCTCCCGCAATTTTCAACAATGCAGGTGGCGGGAAACGGCTTCAAGAAGAGATAAAAATAAAACTAAACAAGAAACATTCGAGTCATACTCGAAATGAGATTCTTGTTTACCGCAAAATCGACAGCGACGAAAATAAGTTGTTTTACATAACAGAAGACGACTCCGGGACTTGGTTTCGAGAACACACGCACGGGATTTTCAAGGATTGTTAAGTATCGAGTATTTTTTTTTTTTTTTAAAATAAAGTTGTAAACATCTTGTTCTTGTTTTATTGTATCAGCAAAAACACAATTAGATTCTTCTTTTTTATTCTTCTACTAGTGAGTATGCTTTGTGAAAGAAATACCTAAAGCAAAACTCAGAAAGTACTTGATATTTTTGTTGATGTCAGAATTCGTTTTTTCAAAACATTTCTTAATTTATTATTCTAAATATGAAACAGGTAGCAAGTATTTTTGTACATAAATTATTTAATTATTTTTTTACATCGATACTGTTTAATATAAAATATTGTTGGTGCATGCTTAGCCACTTACTGTAGAAACAAAGAGAATATATTGTAGAATTTTTTCCGCGGTAAGAAATAAATCATTTCTGTTCCCAAGAGAAATGAATGTGTATTCTTTATATAACAACCTATAGTAACAGCGTACCCTTAAATCTGACAGCAGATAAGTAGTAACGTGGATATTTTTATTAAATGCAATTAGTGTTTTGTACTAATGAGAACAACATGTCACTCAAATATGACAGCAGATAATCAGTGTCATGAATAATGAGACCTCATAAAATTAGCGATTGTCTATTCGACCTTTACATGTCGAAACATAGTTATAGATGAACATCGATGCATTGTGATTGGTGATAGAGTATGGGCTGGGAAATCTCAATTCCAATGAGAAGGGAGGGAAGTTACCCCCCTCCCCCCCCCTCTAGATGGATTTCCTTAAAAGGAGGATTTTAAGGGAAAAAAAAAGGGTTCTGCGATGAGTCGAAAGAAGAGTTGTTGTTTTTTTCTAAAAGTAATTGAACATGAGATTCCGCCTGTTTACAAAGTGACCCCTTGTGGTTTCGTGTATCACGCCGTTTGACAGTTAAGGTTTGCCATAGTTCACGTATTTTCAGACTCGACATAATTCGAGAACTCTGAAAATCTCTGACCATGGAGTGAACTGTACTTGTGATTTAATTGTGCATTTGTGAATCAAATTTAAATCTTTAATTTTCCTTTTTTCGTTAATAATAAATTATAATAAACCGGAGCTGTATATGTATATATATATAGTGCTTGTAAATGAAAATTAAAGTGATCCCATGAACATGAAATTAGGCCTAATCTTGAAGCCGTTATAGGTCTAGTACAGGCGGAAACGTTACAACGGAAACAAAGGCTTTCCATGCCAATCTATCTATATTAAACAGAGAAAACAATCGTCTTGTAACCTGACACACAATATAAATATACAAGAAAAGTTAATATATAAGTAGCAACTTCACTCATTTCGAATAGCTAATTTTTTAATATTCTTTAAATATGCGACAGAATTAAAATATTTCTATCAAATTCTAAGCGTAATTTCCTTCTATTCATCATCCGAAAATCCTGCTGTATGCAAAACAGCTTGTCAATGAATTGGCTGCTAAAAAAGAGAAGTTCAGCAGAGAAAATTAAAAATAAGCCTTCCCCTCAAGAAAAAGGAAGACGAGTGTTTTCGAAAACGACGATACGGCACACACCCCGCTGTGACAGCCAATCTTTTTTCTTCTTTTTTTTTAAGTGATTAAGAAAAAAAAAAAGAATTCGATTCAATGGACGACGTTCCTCCCGCAATTTTCAACAATGCAGGTGGTGGGAAACGGCTTCAAGAAGAGATAAAAATGAAAAAACAAACAAGAAACATTCGAGTCACATTCGAAATGAGATTCTTGTTTACCGCAAGTCGAGTGCGACGAAAATAAGTTATTTTACATAACAGAAGACGACTTCGGCACTTGGGTTCAAGAACACACGCACGGGATTTTCAAGGATTGTTAAGTATGGAGTCTTTTTTTTAATAAAGTTGTAAACATCTTGTTCTTGTTTTATTGTATCAGCAGAAAAACAATTAGTTTTTTTTTTTATCCTGTTTCTTCTATTTGTGAATATGCTTTGTGAAAGAAATACTTAAAGCAGTATTCAGAGTTCACTTGATATTTTCGTTGATGTAGGAATTTTTTAAAAACATTTCTTAATTTATTATTAAAAATGTAAGCAGGCATTTTTGTACATAAATTATCTAATTATTTTTTAACATCTATAGCTTGTTTAATATAAATTGTTGTTAGTGCATGCAAATTCTGTAATTCTGAATGAAATATTAACAAAATTGCTGTCATTGGCCACAAACCGTAGAAACAAAGAGAACACATTGTAGCATTTTTCCCACGGTAAGAGATAAAGTATTTCTGTTCCCAATCTAATAACAGCTTACCCCTTAAAACTGACATCAGATAATCAGTAACGTGGTTATTGATATTACATACAATGAGTGTTTTATACTAATGGGAACAACTTGTCATACAATATAGGGTAGCAGATAATCAGTGTCATGGATATTGAGACCTCATGAAATTAGCGATTTCGTTGATGTCAGAATTCATTTTTTTATATATTCTTTAATTTATTATTAAAAATGTAAAACAGGTAGCAGGCATTTTTTCATAAATTACCTAATTTTTTAAACATAGAAAGCTTGTTTAATATAAATTGTTGTTAAGGCAAGCAAATTATAAAATTTTGATTGAAATATTAAAAAAATTGTAGTAATTTTAAGAAACACATTTTCACTTCATTGTTGTTGTTGCTGTTACCTATGGCTTCATTGGAATTCAGTACATACAAATTTGTCCACTTACCGTAGAAACAAAAAAGAACATATTGTAGAATTTTTCACACGGTAAGAGATAAAGCATTTCTGTTCCCAAGAGAAATGAATGTGTATTCTTTATATAACAACCTATAATAACCGCCTACCCCTTAAATCGGACTGAAAATAAGAAGTAACGTGGATATGTGGATAACTAAATCTACTAATGAGGATAACTTGTCACACTAGTTTCCAGACCTAACTTGTTTCCAGACCAATTTATTTATATTACATACAGGAAACAATAGTCTTGTAACCTGTCACACAATATATAAATACAAGAAAATTTAGTAACTTCGTTCATTTCGAATAGTTAATTTTTTTATTATTATTTAAATATGCGACAGAATTAAAATATTTCTTCCGCAATCCTAAGCGTAATTTCATTCTATTCATCATCGAAAAATCCTGCTGTTATGCAAAACAGCTTGTCAATGAATTGGATGCTTAAATAAGAGAGAATTCTGCAGAGAAAATTAAAAATTGGCCTCCCCCTCAAGAAAAAGGAAGACGAGGGTTTTTTCGAAAACGACGATACGGCACACGCCCTGCTGTGACAGCCAATCTTTTTTCTTCTTTTTTTTTTTAAGTGATTAAGAAAAAAAAAAGAATTCGATTCAATGGACGACGTTCCTCCCGCAATTTTCAAGAATGCAGGTGGCGGGAAACAGCTTCAAGATGAGATAAAAATAAAAACAAACAAAAAACATTCGAGTCACATTTTAAATGAGATTCTTGTTTACCGCAAGTCGAGAACGACGAAAATAAGTTATTTTACATAACAGAAGAAGGGGACTCCGGGACTCGGTTTCAAGAACATACGCACGGGAGTTTCAAGAATTGTTAAGTATCGAGCCCTTTTTTTTTAAATAAAGTTGTAAACATCTTGTTCTTGTTTTATTGTATCAGCAAGAGAAAAAAAACAGGATCCTTATTCCCCCCTCTTTCTTCTACTCGTGAGTATGTTTTGTAAAAGAAATACTTAAAGCAATACTCAGAAAGTACTTGATATTTTCATTGATGTAGGAATTCATTTTTTTATATATTGCTTAATTTATTATTAAAAAATGTGAAATAAGTAGCAGGCATTTTTGTGCATAAATCATGTACTTTTTTAAACATAGGTAGCTAGTTTAATATACATTATTGTTAAGGAGTGAAAATTCTATAATTCTGAATGAGATATTAACAAAATTGTAGTAATTTCAAAAATCCCTTTTTTACCAATGTTTTCTCAGCCATGCTGTTACATATGGCTTTACTGGAATTCAGTCCGTACAAATTAGGCCACTTACCGTAGAAACAAAAAGAGCATATTGTAGCATTTTTCCCACTAGAAGACATATAGCATTTTTGTTCCCAGGTGAAAGGAATATATATTTTTTAACCAATGCATAATAATAACCTATCAATCATATCTGACAACAGATAAGCAATAATGGGGATATTTATATTACATGCAATTAGCATTTTGGACTAATGAGAACAATTTGTCAGTCAAATCTGACAGCGGATAATCAGTGTTCTGGATAATGACACCTCATGAAATTAGTTATTACCTACCGATCGAAACAATTTCAGATGGTCATATTATATATATTATGCTTGAAAATAAAAATAAAGTGTTCCCGTGAACCTGAAAGTGACCCTCATCTTGAAGCCGTTATTAGTCTAGTATAGGCCGAGACGTTACAACCGCAACAAGGGATTTCCAGAATTTATTTATACTACATACAAACAATCGCCTTGTAACCTGTCACGCAGTAGAGATGCACAAAAAAATTTATCAACTCCATTAATTTCGAATAGCTAATTTTTTTATTATTATTCAAATATGCGTCATAATTAAAATATTTCTTCCAAATCTAACAGCAATTTTATTCTATTCATCATCCAATACTCCAGCTGTATGCAAAACAGCTTGTCAATGAATTGGCTTCTAAAAAAAGAAGAGAAATTCAGCAGAGAAATTTAAAAATAAGCTTCCCCCACAAGAAAAAGGAAGACGAGTGTTTTTCGAAAACGACGATACAGCACACGTCCTGCTGTGACAGCGAATATTTTTTCTCCTTTTTTATAGTGATTAAGAAAAAAAAAGAATTCGATTCAATGGATGACGTTCCTCCCGCAATTTTCAAGAATGCAGGTGGCGGGAAACAGCTTCAAGATGAGATAAAAAAAAAAAAAAAAAAAAAACAAGAAACATTCGAGTCACATTCGAAATGAGATTCTTGTTTACCGCAAAGTCGAGAGTGACGAAAATAAGTTGTTTTACATAACAGAAGACGTCTCCGGGACTTGGTTTCAAGAACACACGTACGGGATTTTCAAGAATTGTTAAGTATGGAGTCTTTTTTTTTAATAAAGCTGTAAACATCTTGTTCTTGTTTCATTGTATGAGCAAAAAAAAAACAATCATAGCCTTTTTTTTCTCCCTCTTTCTTCTACTCGTGAGTATGCTTTGTGAAAGAAATACGTAAAAGCACTCACTACTCAGAGAGTACTTGATATTTTCGTTGGTGTAGGAATTCATTTTTTTATATTTTGCTTAATTTATTTTTAAAAATGTGAAATATGTAGCAGGCATTTTTGTGCATAAATCATGTACTTTTTTAAATATAGCTAGGTCGTTTAATGTACATTAAGGAGTGAAAATTCTATAATTCTGAATAAAATATTAACAAAATTGTAGTAATTTCAAAAATCACGTTTTTACCAATGTTTTCTCAGCCATGCTGTTACATATGTCTTTACTGGAATTCAGTCCATACACATTAGGCCACTTACCGTAGAAACAAAAAGAATATACTGTAGCCTTTTTCCCACGGGAAGACATATAGCCTTTCTTTTAACATAAGAAAGGAATATATATTCTTTAGCAAGTGCATAATAATAGCATGTCACTCATATCTGACAACAGATAAGCAATATCGTGGATATTTATATTACATGCAATTAGTATTTTGGATTAATGAGAACCACTTGTTAGTCAAATCTGACAGCCGATAATCAGTGTGATGGATAATGACATCAAATGAAATTAGCGATTTCGAAACAATTACATATGAATACACACACACATAAACATCTATATAAATATATATAATGCTTGTAAACAAAAATAATGTGTTCCCGTGAACCTGAAAGCGGGAATCTTCTTGAAGCCGTTATAGGCCTAACATAGGCCGAGACGTTACAACAAAAACAAGGGATTTCCAGACCAATTTATTTATATTACACACAATAAAAAAACAATCGTCTTGTAACCTGTCACCCAATAGAGATTACAAGAAAATTTAGTAACTTCACTCATGTCAAATTGCTACTTTTTTTATTATTTACTAAAATGCGACAGAATTAAAATATTTATTTCCAATTCTAAGCGTAATTTCCTTCTATTCATCATCCAGAAATCCTGCTGTATGCAAAACAGCTTGTCAATGAATGGGCTGCTAAAAAAAGAGAGAATTCAGCAGAGAAAATTAAAAATAAGCCTCCCCCTCAAGAAAAAGGAAGACGAGTGTTTTTTCGAAAAAAGACGATACGGCACACGTCCTGCTGTGACAGCCAATCTTTTTTTAAAGTGATTAAGAAAAAAAAAAAGAATTCGATTCAATGGACGACGTTCCTCCCGCAATTTTCAACAATGCAGGTGGCGGGAAACAGCTTCAAGATGAGATAAAAATAAAAAACCAAACAAGAAACATTCGAGTCACATTCGAAATGAGATTCTTGTTTACCGCAAGTCGAGATCGACGAAAATAAGTTATTTTACATAACAGAAGACGACGACTCAGGGACTTGGTTTCAAGAATACACGAGTCTTTCACTGCACGAGTCTTTTTTTTAATAAAGTTGTAAACATCTTGTTCTTGTTTTTTTGTATCAGATTCTTTTTTTTTATTCCCCTCTTTCTACTCGTGAGTATGCTTTGTGAAAGAAATACTAAAGCAGTACTCGGAGAGTACTTGATATTTTCGTTGATGTAGGAATTTTTTTTTAAAAAACATTTCTTAATTTATTATTAAAAATGTGAAACAGGTAGCAGTCATTTTTTTTTACATATAATATCTAATTTTTTTTAACATATATGGCTTATTGAATATAAATTGTTGTTAGTGCATGCAAATTCAGTAATTCTGAATGAAATATTAACAAAATTGTAGTCATTAGCCACTTACTGTAGAAACAAAGATAACATAATTTTCCCACGATATGAGATAAAGCATTTCTGTTCCCAAGATAAAGAATGTGTATTCTTCATATAACAACCTATAATAACAGCCTACCCATTAAATCTGACAGCAGATAAGCAGTAACGTGGATATTTATATTACATGCAATTAGTGTTTTGTACTAATGAGAACAACTTGTCACTAAAATATGACAGTAGGTAATCTGTGTCATGTAATGAGACTTCAAGAAGTTAGTGATTGTCTGTTCGATTTCACAGGTTGAAACAATTGCAGATGGATTACATAATGAGGTGTTGCATCTGATTGGTGATTGGCTCAGGAAATGCCAACTCCAATAAGAAGTGATGGAAGCTGACCTTCTCTTGATGGATTTTCTTAAAGGGGCTTTTTTGGAGAATTAGAAAAAGAGAGTTCTGTGACGAGTGGATAAGAAGTGCTGTTTCTTGAAAGTGATAGAACAGGTCGAAGATTCCACCTGCTTACAAGACCCTTGTAGTTTCATGTATCATGCCGTGTAATAATTAAGGTCTACCGCAGACCAGTTCATTCGATTCGTCGTAGGCTTGAGGACGTAGGCTTTTTTGTAAATAGCAATTTGTAATAAATAAAGTTTTGTAAATATGTATATATAATGCTTGTAAATAAAAATTAAAATATTCCAATGAACTTCTTAGTGGCCCTTTTCTTGAAGCCATTAATTAACTCCATTACGTAGTATAATTAACTTATTTCTAGTAATTTTCCAGGATATCAATTTAACGATTCCAAAAAGGAGCAAAGATTGAGTGAAATATATTTATTAAAAATCTGGAAGAAGAACCGTTCAGATATTCGGATGCATATTTAATTAATTTCTTCATGTTCTTGTCATAATTTTCTAAGAAAACTTTCGTGTAGGCCTATTCTAGTTCAGGGGTGGCCAACCCAAATGATCTTGAGGGGCATTTTGGAAATGCATCCTAATTCCGCGGGCCGCAATTAAAATTATATATCCCCATATTAGATTTAGACCCACTACAGATATTTTTTTGGAGTGAAAAATTGAAACATAATGAGTAATATTTTTGTGTTTAATATTATTATTGTATATAAACATAGATAATATAATAATAATGATACTAAGCGCACTTTGTAAATAAATACGTAACACTAAATATGAAATATAAAAAATATATAAATATAAACGAAATAAAAAAATGAAATCATTAAAAAATATTTATTTTACTAGAGAGATATTTGTTTCTCCACACTTTCACTTAGCTTTTGCAATTCAATATCAATTTGGGTATTTGCACACCGTAATGGGTGTTGCAGGTTAGCGTCCGTTATGTTTGAAAGTGTTTTGTTTGGGGTCAATTTCATTTTCAGAAAAAAAAACAATTAGGAGGTGTAAGCTGAACCAAAAGCGCTAACAACTTTTCATACCAGATTTCTCAAATATCTAATGATGGCCACTGAGGTCACTTAAAGTAAAACATAGAACTTGTTATATTATATGTTCCAAGATGCGCGCGTATCATGAGTTCGCAGAATATAATTTAATTATTCTGCGTAAACTCATAAATAAAACAGGTAATATCTGTCATACATTTGCAAGAATTTTATTTTAAAATCAAAGTTAATTTTTGAACATATGGATGCATACATAATGTATTTTTTTAATAAGTTGGTTTTCAATACTTTGGTCACTATAAAACAAATATATTTTGTAAATCTCACGGTCAGAAAAAATGTTCAAGGTGGGCCGCGGATTGGCCTGATCTAGTGCATATAAATGTATGCTTCTTTGTCTCTTTATATTCCTTTGTCTATTATATTCATATCGTAAAAAAATTTAAAATTTTTTTTTTATATCTCTGTTTTGCATATTAACATCTTACTTTCATCTGTAAGCTATGTTTAGTATACATAATAAATCTTAGTTTTAAAAACGAAAGATAGCATTATAATTCCCATAATCTTTTGATCTTGTTTAAAGAGACTTTTGAATAAAATTTAAATTTAGTTGTCCAACTTTATTATCTATCCAAAAGATTTATTTTTTCGAAAAATCATGGCTCTCCTTTTTTTTAGTTTTTAGACCTGATTTTCAAAAGGCTCATTTTGATCTTTTACTTTTTTGTATTGTTACAAGGCTTTCCGTTTTTTTTACAAACTTGTAAATCCTCCCACAATTTCCACCTTTCTACTGTTAAGGAATGTTAAGCTTTACCGAAATCGGTTATTTATTTTTGGTGGCATAACTAGTTTATAATGTCCCTTCCCTCGAGAAAATTGAAAAAATAATAATAATAATAATAATAATGAATCTTTTTCCACTTTTGTTTCATGCTATTGTGCCCCAAAAGTAAGACTAATTTTTTTTTTTTCAAAAACTCTTTATTTATTCCTCCAAATTTATTTCATCGCCTTCAAAGTAATCCCCTTCGGACACAATGGTAACTTTTTTTACAATCCTCAATGCATGTTAAAAAGTCATCGGCATTGATGGCCTTCACGTTGAATCTCTTCAGCCGACTCAAAACGGTGTCCCAGGAGTGGGCTTTTGAGTTTAGGCAAAAGGCAGAAGTCGCACGGTGTGGATAGGTAGTTGTGGAGCGATATGGATTTCAATTTTTGCGAAAAAGTCACAAAGAATCAATGTAGTGTTTTCGGAAACCAATCGAGATTTGACGCGTTTAAGGCTCAAAATGGAATTGACCGGTCCTTTTGAAATTCCAACAGCATCAGCAGGGTCTGTAATTGTAAATCGATGGTTTGCAAGCACCAAATCATTAATTTTTTTACGTGAACTTTGTAGGTTGAGATTGATGTCGACCAGAGGGTTCTTCGTCTTTAACTCTTTCTCTGCCTTCTTTGAACTGTTTATACTACTTCTAAACATTTCTTTCCGATATAGGAATGCCTTCCGCAAACAAAATTCAATGCAAGTCTTTGCTCAATTAATTCAGAATCGCCGGAATCAGTTTTAGCCTCTCACAAAGCCCAGCGTAACTGAAACACTAATGAATATTTTGACTTCAAATTTCACACAGATGTCAAGGACTGTGCGACCAACCTGAAAAATGAAAAAAATTGAAATTCCGTAAGCCCCAAGATTTTTAAATTGAAAATTGATCTTACTTTTTGGACACAGTACTAGGTCGTAATAAAACAGAGCTCGCATAGGGGTTGCCCGTTTAGAATAAGCATGATCCTCATGTGGCTTTTACTTGCATATATATATATATATATATATATATAGTACAGGTTGATTATAATTAAAATCCTCTTTCAAAATGATGTAAAAAAATAAGCATTCGTAACCAGCAGTTCAAATTTGAATTGAAGATATTTGACGAAGGAGGAAACTGTATAGCATCAAAAAAAGTTTCACTGATTTTTTCCATCCAATTTGGTATGACCTTACCGTGATGGATGGGCTTTCCACTATTAGTGTCGCCAAAAAACGAAACATCAAGCACATTGAACACTACAGTTGGTTTAATGTGCAACTCATGTCAAATACGTTGTCATTTCGATTCTAATTATCACTGTCAGCCGAATTCACTTTCTTTTGGCCGTTTACAGCGTCATCTATTAATACAGTTTGGAATTTTTTTGATGCCGTACCATTTTCTTCTTCTTCAAGTATCTTCAGTTCAAATTTGAGCTCATTGTGACCGAATGGTTTTTTTTGCAGCATTTTGAAAGTGAGACGTTACATTTAACATATGCGATGATAGTTTGGCGACTTTTGGCGACATTCTTTACTATTGGCCATCACTACTTAATGGTATTGGTGCCAAGGGAGAAAAGTTTCGTTTTCTTTCTTTAGCTGTAAATAAATGTAAATTTAATTTCTTTAAATATTCGGAATTTATATTCTGTTAATAAACTTTTTCGAGTAATATTTTCTCCTTAAAATGATCGAAAAATAAAATATTCGTCTGCATGAATTTTTTGCAATATTTTATTATATTTAAAAAATGAAATTATCACAGTGGTAAACAAAATAAATTTTTTTGCCTTTATTTTCTTGAGTGAGCACATTATTAAATATATGTACTATTAGAGAAGAATAATGTCTTGGAATATTAGGAATCGCTTCGTAACATATTTACGTTTTCTGAATAAATGCTCTCAGGAAAAAAGAGCCAATGGGGCGATATAGCGCCGAATGCAGCACAAAAAAGGATGGAAGCAACTTTCTGATCTTTAGAATAGGGGGAAGCACTCTATTTTAATACGCTGTTATTAGTTTCACCTGTGTGTATGTTTGCATGTATGTAACTGACTTTTTGGGCTCGATTTTGTCCTACTTTAAGCGATCCGATTTCATTTAAACGTTGTAGACGTATCAAGGACCGACGACAGTAAAATATTTTGATAAGTTTATTATCTCATCATGATTAGGATCACCAGGATGAGTGATTAAAACACACAGCCTTTGAAAGTCATCTTGATAGGTGAATCAGTTTTTCCCTGGAGATCTGTTTCTCCTCATACACACTATTTAAACTGCAAAGAAACATTTACAGACGTCTTTCAGACATTCAAACCTACGTGGGACAGCGGCACAACGGATAACGCGCCTGATTAGGAGATTCTCTATTCGAATCCTGGCTGGCTCGACATATTCGCATTTAGCCTTTATTTTACTCACAATTAAATCATTGTAAGATCCAGTCCTCCTTACCGGGACCTCATTTAAATATTATAGTTTAAAAACACTAAACAACACGTTTTTAGAGTTAATCAAACTAAAAAGTAAAAAATAAAATAATATTTAAAAAAAACACGCTTTTAGAGTTAATCAAACTGAAAAGTAAAAAATAATTGTTAACATAAGAATAAAATGACTGACGAGAAAATGAATGTCACTGTTCTAAAAGCGTGGGGTGCTTTGTATGACATTTTTATGCTAACTCTGAATTTTGGAATGAAAATAATTAAAAATTATAACTATTGATATCGAGCACCCTACGCTTTTAGAACAGGGACATTCATTTTCTCGTCAGTCATTTTATTCTTATGTTAACAATTATTTTTTACTTTTCAGTTTGATTAACTCTAAAAGCGTGTTTTTGAGTTTTTTTAAACTATAATTTATTTTTCTTCCCATATTAATCGCCTTTTTGAGGAGAATAACTGGATTGAATAGAATCGTTTCCATTTCTAACAACCTTACGATAAATTATTATTATATTTAATATTTTTTTTTTCATTTTTTCGATACCCGGCAGTACCATGGATGTTTGTAGTGCTTCGGAATCCACTTAAAACCGTAGGTACCGGTCTAACAGGATCATAGCACGTTGTGGAGGTATTGTTACTCGGCGTCCGTAGCTTATTTTCAATTACACATGCCCCCCTGGGTAGTGCTAAGTGAGTAACGTTTTTTAAACTATCAATTTATTATTATTACTCTATGATTTGTTGTACATGTTCTTGTAAGTACAGTAAGTACAGATAAATGAGTCTGAAAGTACAACATGTTTAGTTGGCAGTGTTGAAGGGGCGGACGGAACTGGAAGAAACCTCACAGTTAAATATTTTTGATTTTCTGAAATCGTTTATTTTGTGAAACGTTATTAATCAGAGTGAAGAATAATTTTTTCAATAAAAGAAAATTTCGAAATTGTTTTAAAAAGATTTACGATGCAAATTAATTTAACAAAATTAAAAAACAAGTAATATAAAAAAAAATTTTAATGTCAATTCCTACTTTTTTTCACTATATTGCAGAATGTATCCTTTATAAATAATTTTCATTCATTTTTTTAAGTTTATCTGGCGCCATCTATTGGTAGATATATGCAACTTAAATCTAAAAAAAAACCTAAAATTAAGGAATTAAATTTAATTACTGAATTAATATTTGAAAAAACTGTATTAACATCAGTGTCATCCACTACAAGTTGAAAAAATATACATTTGAACTTGTATGGATGAATAAAAAGGATTTTATTAAGGATTGAAAATTTGAAGAAGATATATATAGAGAGAGTGTGAGCTAATAGAAGGAATTGAAAAATACCTTGTCTAATATCGAGTAATTGCCCGACCTCATAGAAATTACTGAACAGGAGGGCCGAGATTTGAATCCGATGGAGGCACAGCTCTGAGAAATCTCGCTACCCAAAACAATACACATTTTATGGGTAATAATAATAATTTTTTTAATTTTTAAAGAAAATATTTTTAAAAACATTCGCAATATTGCATAATAAATAGAAGTTACTTATCTATTGAAATATATTTAGATTATTAAACAAATAGAATACTATAAAATAAATAAAACATACTATATCCATGTGAATAAAACTAAGTCCATATATTTATGCAATAATTCCCTCCCCCCTTTTTTTTTTTTATCGTAGTTACATTTTTTTCCTAAAGTCTTCTACCTTAACTAAAATAAAAACATTTCAATCTTTTTTTTTAAAAAAATTAAATAAGTCTTCAGTTTTAATTAGAAGTACTTACAAATACTCTTTTCTGATGGAATCGAATCCAACTTCAACTAATTATCTAATTAATAGAAACCAGCATTAGAGAAGACGTCAAAATAATCAAGTATGCTTTTTGAAAAGAAAAAAATATCACCTTTTTGACTTTTGAAATAAGAATGTGAGAGTTCACTAAAAAGAAGATTTTTTCTGAGGGCATCATTTTTATAATCTTATTAAGTGCGTGTGATAAATAAAATAAATAAAAAAAAAAAGAATTTGTTTGTATAAAATTAAATCATATTAATTTCACGAGAGAGTGTAATTTGAAATCAAAAGAACACGTTTTATTATGTTAATAACTAAAGAATAGAGTAATAAATTACTTTCTAATACAGTAAAAAGTTTTTTTCTTCCATAAATTTGCATTAACCGGAATTGTTGAGTTTTGTGTACCGGAAATTTTAAAAATGGCTAAGAGGGTAAGTATTATTTCATAACTTTTTACGTCAGAAATTCTTCTGGTAAGCTGTAAATTTGTAACTTATTATTGTTTTTAAAATTTTTACAGAATGCTATTTTATTACAGAAAAATCATCTTTTTTTTTTTTTTACTTTCTCTAAAAAATACATAGAATTATTTAAAAAGTAACTATTGTAACCGTGCTTCCTCCTACAACCTTGCACTAGCGCCCTCAGTGGCGTTTTCAGGAAATATGGTCAGTAGGACCCTATATTCACACGCGAAAGGAAGAACAGCGCAACCATGCGTTGCCGCTGAGAAACGTATATTTTGCAGTCTCTCACCCAGAGATAATGTATATTAAGCATATTAATTGGCCTACAGACTCTCACCTGGAGTGAAAGTATATTTCGTACATCCTGTGTGTATCCGAGTTTCGGGTTTTTGCCTTAGAAGTGGAATCTTTTCACGAATCTATAATTTTACGTCTTTAAATATGTTAAATATTGTATCTCTCTATTTGCATATGCGCTTGTGAATATGTAAATAAAGCTGTGAGTTCTCCAAAATGTGCCTCAAGTATCTAAATCCAACCCCAGCCAGTTATATTCTGGTGGCCCAACTTAAACACTACATTATAGGGTAACTTGTTGAGATTTCCGGTTACACATAGAAGGATTCAGAGAAAAAATAACTTTAAATTAATAAAAATATTAAGTTATTACAATACATTGAAGGATATTTTTTTTGGCGCTTTAAATACATTTCAGTAATAACCAAACAAATATGGCATTGTACCCATAAAGGTTTTAACGAATTTACCCTGGTATGAAATATATTCGATGTTGATTTTTTTTTCACTACAAAGATGGCGTTTTTATAAAATGTCCATATTATCACATTTCAATTTTTTCATTTTAATATTTTCTTTGTTTTTAATTTTAAATAACAACTGAAACATTCGCAATAATGAATAACTTAAATTTGAAACACTCTAGTTCAAGGGTGGCCAACCCAAATGATCTTGCAGGCCACTTTGGAAATGCATCCTATCTCAGTGGGCCGCATATAAAATGATATATCTCCATATTAGATTTAGACCCACTATGGACATTTTCTGGAATGAAACGACACATATTGAGTTATTATTTTTGTGTTTACTATTATTCTTGCATGTAAACATAGATAAAATAATAATAATGATACTAAACGCACATTGTAAAGAAATATATAACACTAAAAATGAAATATAAAAGAAATAAAAAAAGAATGCAACCTTAAAAAAAAATATTTATTTTACTAGTGCGATATTTGTTTCTCCACTCTTTCACTTACCTTTTGCAAAGCGATCTCAATTTGGGTATTTGCACATCGTAATGGGTGTTGTGTTCGAAAATATTTGAGCCTGTTTTGCGTTTGGTCAATTTCATTTTTGAAAAAATGATTCGCAGGTGTAAGTTGAATCAAAAGCGCTAATAACTTGAATTTAGAGTCTGGTTTGCTCTGCTATCAGCTCTTCGTATCTAGGGATGGTCACTGAGGTCAGTTAAAATGAAACATGGAACCTTTTATATAAGATGTTCTAATACGTTCCAATGAGTTCGCAGAATAACTCTCATATATTCGCAAGAATATTATTTTAAAATGAAAGTTAATTTTTCTCATAATTTTGACAGATAATTTTTGAATATATGGATGCACACATAATGCATTGGTTTTCACTACTTTGGCCACTATAAAACAAATATATTTTGTAAAAGTGTGATAAATCTCAAGGGCCGTAAAAATATTCCAGGCGAGCCGCGGGTTGGCCACCCCTGCTCAAGTTGCTATTTGAAAACTGTCCTCTTTGTTGACTTGGCCAGACGAATACAAAATTCTTTGGACGAGAGTTACACCTTTCATGAAAGATCGATTTTAAACTAAAATTAAGTATCGGTTCCCATATCATCCCAGATTCATTAAAATATAAAATTAAATTAGAAAATGTTTTTTTCCAGAAGATTTGCAGACTGATATGAAATATTAGGAAAAAGATTAAAAAGGAAAGATTAAAAAAAAAAGATCCCGATTTTCATAAAAAAGTTAAATATTAGGAAAAAAATTAATAATTTATTTTTCTTTTTTTTTCCAGTTATAATCTCAGATCGCCTGTCAATAACATACAAGGCTGGATTCAGAATCACCATCTACAATGTCTTGATAGCCAATGACATTTTTCATTTTAAAATGGCTCTTCAGAAAGTAGACGAGGGTTGTTGTTTCATGGTGTATTAAAATGTTCAAGTCTGCTAGATGAAAACACATTTGTGAACGAACGTTTTTAGAATGTTTGATCATATTCAATATTTTTAGCCCAACTTGTGACTCAGTGGTAACGTGGGCCTCTGGTGTGCATTAGGGTAGAGGTTCAATCCGCTGGAGACATTGTTGTAAACACTGTTTCTAATTTGAGGAGACTCGATGGCGTTTGGGATGTTCAGCATCTTGCCTCATTAGTCGGCTATCTCATGGGAGATTTCCTGCTTTTCTCCCATAAGATACGCAAATGTGGGGTACTTCCCCCTAAAGTCCTCCAGAAAGGCACTTCTCACCTTCTTTGGCGGCCGTACCAAGTACGACTTCTATGTATGTGTGCTATATCATGACAGAAGCTGCCCCTCTCCCTCCATCCATGAGTAGACTACTCATAGGTGGATGGTAGGTGCCCGTCCTGCCCTGTCACTGCCGGACACTGAGTCACATTTGTCATAACAACAACAAAAACAATATAATTCGTTCCAAAAATACATTAAATTGTTTACTATAAAACATAAAGCCATATAATAAAATATTTAGTAAGTTCATGTAATATCGTGCATCAGATTTGTATTTTTTTTTTCTTCAATTCCTTCTATTAGCTCACACTCTCCCTATATATATCATGTTCAAATTTTCAATCTTTAATAAACTACTTTTTATTCATCCAATCGAGTTCAAATACATTTTTTGAACTCGTAGTGGATGTCACTGGATGTTACTGCAGTTTTTTTTTTTTTTCAAATAATAATTCAGTAATTAAATTTAATGAATTAATTTTAGTGTTTTTTTTTAGATTTAAGTTGCATATATTTACCAATAGATGGCGCCAGATAAACTTAAAATGAATAAAAATTACTTATATAGGGCTTTCTGCAATCGAGTGAAAAAAAAATAGGATTTGACTTAAATTTTTTTTTTTTTATATTACTCTTTTATTATATGATGTTATTTATTGTTGTTGTTGTCGAATCCTCTGAAGAGAGCAAAAAATCAACAATTTAGCTCAATAGTAAAAAGAAAATCAATAAATAGCAATTTAATGTTAAATTAAGTCATTTTTTCATTTAAAACAATTTTTTTTAAATCGCAAATGTGACACAATTTAGGCTGGTGCTTTTTTTTATTGAACATAAGAAATATCTCATATAAATTAAACAAGCAGTAGATACTGAAAATATTATGACATTGTATTTTGTTTTCTTCCTAAAATAAATAAATAAATAATTGCCTTCATATATTTGTATCCAACCATTTCACTTAGTTGCTAAAAACTACGGGTGATAGCTCACGTGGAACAATTTCTTGTGATGTGTTTGCTTCTTTTTTCGCGCCGAGTTCCCTCTACCAAATCTTGGCGAAACTTGTGCTGTGGAGAGGCTCTCTCCTTTCTTGATCTTCGCAATGTAGGGGATTGATTGAATTTGCGGGAATCTTCGGAGGCTCAATTAAGGTTCCTCCGGGGCTGTTGGGGGCAGGCGGGGCCTAATTCGTTTATCCGCCGCCAGAAAGAGATCGGGCAGGGAAGGGAGGTATTTTCTGTTATCATTCCACCCCCCTCCCTTTTCTGCACCGGAGAAGCCGGACACACTCCCTTTATTAATGCAATAGGAGCGAACCAGGACTCGCTTTCGGACAGAGACGCATGCTACGCAAATTCAATAAAACGCTTTTCCAATCAATATTCAAGAAACCCAAATGGTTTGGTTTAAGAAAATATCCTATAAATATTTTAATATTTGTTTAATTTCATTTATCTCCCTTTTTTTTTGCTGTTGTCATTTAGAGGCAACTTTTATCTCTGGCCATTTTGCATGATCTGTCATCATGTATGCTCGACTCAGTCGCACAGAATGGTACTTAAATATTTGTTTAATTTCCTCTTTCCCTCCTTTTTATGCTGTTGTCCTTTAGAGGCAACTTTTACCTCTGGCCGTTTTGCATGATCTGTCATCATGAATGCTCGACTCAGTCGCACAGAATGGTGTAAGTCAGCTGGCAGAGTTCATTGTAGTCGCTGCTTCCCATAGCGAGAAGACTCGATGGTTGACTGTGACAGAGGGCCTGTATTACACAATTGCCTGTCTTGTGGGATTTTTATATAGTTATTTAATATAATTGTATCTGTTGGACGAGTGACTAATGCTCTAGCTCTCGGTGCCACTGGTTATTTGTTCGAGCCCCGGCGCTGGCATGGAGGCTTGTAGTAGTTCGGAAACCACTTTAAACCGAAGTTCTGATCTAATATGACCTTAGAGTGTTAGGCGTAGGGCTGACAACCATAACCCATGAAAAGATTCATCTATCGTCTAGAAATGTGCTATCAAGAGCATCTGGGCTAAGACCGTCTGCCTCATCATGGGGCTGTTGCGCCACTGAGGATGATGATATTTAATATAATACTGTACTTAAATGCAATCCAATTACCCCTAAAAATATTTCCGTGTGCCCATATCGTGGTTCAGTGGCAACGGACACATTTAGCGTGCAGGAGGACTGAAGTATGAATCCTCTGATGGCACAACTTTCAGAAACTGAGGAGATTTGATGACGATAATCAGATTTTATGATGGGCGTTTTTGAGTTTTCTCCCATACAATAAGCACATACGGAGAGTTATAACTAAAACAGTTCCTCCAGGAATGCGCTATCCAACACCCATTAGTGAACTATTCGTAGTCTACATTAGACCCCACCGATAATTCCCACTTTCTAAGTGGTAGAGGGCTATACAGTACTAGGTATGGCAAAGGTGCAGAAAATAATCATTTTTGTCGGTGAGAACGCATGAACGTAGTGAAAGCACGAAAACTGCTGTGCATGTATGCGGCACTGTGCAATTATCCCTCATCATCATCAGAATCAGAAAAACCAATAAACTTCATCAGAATGCCGACTTTTAGGCAAAATCCTTCTTTGGCCACGGCTGGAATAAGCTCATATGGCAACGCACGTGTCCTGTGATAGGCTTGAGACACTGTGGGTCTACTGTGATAGACAGTGCCTGCTCAAGATCTGACACAAAACATTGAAGAGTAGGGTTTCTCCAAAAAAAGAAACAATTTTTGAATTTTTCTAGGCTTTGCTGAGCATAACTGTTTCAAAAACAGTGCAGGTGTCCTTTTTTTATTAATGTTTTTATACATTTAGGCTGTGAGTAAAATTGTGCGTCATATGCTTCTGTGAGCTCTTTTATACTAGATATGCACATATTTTATATATATACATATATATAAATACAAAAAGAATTTATTAGGAATGAACTAAGAACACGGCCATTTTGAATAGCAAAAGCCACAACAATATTCTTTACACGTGTATTATTATGTATTTCATAAAAGTACAAACATATTTTAAAACAAACTATTATGACATACGTTACATGAAAACACTAATGTGGTCTTCAAAAGAAGAAAAAAAAACGAAATTGTTCAACTTGCGCTGATATATAACTCTTTATGCATGTTTACATTTTAAAACTAAATACCATATTACAGAACTGAGTATCGACAGAAAAACAGCTACTACTCTCAGAAGATTAAGGAGGAAACACCACAAAAAGGTAAAATTTCTGCTGGTGGCGTTGAAAATGACCAAAAATGTGGCAAATGCTCTGATGTCGAGCTTATTCCTCAGCATCCCTTTGATTACCCAGCTGTTACAGCTACCATACATTATCTGGATTATCCCTCGGAAAAATATTTATACTCCAATCTGGCAATCAACATAACCAATATTATTTATTCGGGAGCACAAATAGAATTTTGTTAACTAATCCGATTAAAAAGAAAATTAAATGGAACGATTTTCTGCAAAGCCGAGAACAAAATGAAACCAAAGCATTGAGAAAAAACAGGAACTGCATAATGTGTAACGGAAAAACAATAATTAAAAGCTCTTAAAATTGTAATTTCTTACTATATGTTTATTTTCCAGAATACAAAAAAAAGCCTTCAATGTTCAAGCAATATAATCATTAACAAAACAGTTATTCCTTCCGATACAAATTATAAATTTATATAATTTTAGAGTGGACGTTCGGCTGTCAGTGTTTGTCTTCATCATTAGAATATCTTAGTTTGCCTTCATGATAGGAAATAGAGTTTTATAAACTAACCAAAAATTCTATTGCAAATCTTCTGTGTACCGTTCAGGCCTAGTCATCATTTGAAAGAGCCTAGTCATCAATATATTACAAGTTGTTATATAATTCAAGATTATCGATACATTCTTATTATTGTAAGATATTATTATTGAAATTGATGTCATGAGAAGCTAACTTAAAAGTTGCAACTAAGTAATCTTATTGTAAGCAAGTATGCATTGGAAATATTCTCAAAAATATTTGTAACTTAACAGCATATCATATACTTGATATAATTATTATTTTTTTTTTTTTGAAAATATATACACATAACAAACTTTACACAGATTTAGCATAAAGTAAAACTTTAATGAATCTTCTAACAATTTTAACATAGAATGATTAAAATCATAAGAGTTAGTCCTAATTTTGTTAAGAGCAAAAATTTATACGGAGAATAAAATTCTGCAAGTTGTACAACAAAACTTTAAACAAATATAAACTGAACCCAATAAACTGCAACGTCTCAGCCTATACTAGACTTATAACGGCTTAAAGAAGAGGACAACTTTCACGTTCAGGGGAACACATAAATTTTTATTTACAAACACTCTATATTTATATATATACAGAACTCTATTTACAAAAAATGAAAATTAAGGGAATAAATTAGATTCACAAGTGCAGTTTACTCCAAGTTCGGAGATTTTCAGAGTTCTCGAGTCTACGACGAATCTAAACACCTAGTAGCGGCAGACATTAACTATCATACGGAGTGATTCGATTGATGAAACCCAAGAGGCTCAGTTTGAAAACAGGCGTAAAACTAAAGCCTATTCAGTCACTTCAGAGAAAAAACGTGAAAAACACAACTGGTCGATTCGTAGCAGAACTCTCTCTTTCTCCTCTTCACCAATAAAACCTCCTTTTAAGCCAATCCGTCAAAACGGAGGGGTCAGTTTCCCCTTACTTTCCATTGGAGTAGACATTTCTCAGCTCGTGGTCTATCACCCATCACGATAGAACAATTCATGGTATATCAATTGGTTGATATTCAATCTGTAATTGTTTCGATCTATGAAGGGTGCTTAGAGATTCGTTAATTTTCTCATTATACACGATACCGAATAACTTCTATCAAATTTGAGTGACAGGTTGTTTCCATTAGTACAAAACACTCATTACATGTAATATAACTACTGCTTGCCTGCTGTCAAAATTGAGTGATGGGTTGTTATTATATGCTTGTCAAATATCATGCATTCCTCAAATGAAATGCCAAAACTCTTTTTGTGAGAATAAAATGCTACAAAACCAAGTTTCATGAATTAGATGTTTTAAATTTATTAAATGAAAAATCTGCCCAGTAGGCATAACATGTATAGCAATATGGCATTCGAGTGTCTTAGCAATCCTATAAATGATTTGATTACTTTTAGAGTATGCCCATTAATCAACAACAACAGTTAACTAATGAAAAATTATTATTTCAAATACGATAGTCAAACATTAACAGTTAAAATTTAAAAAAAAAAAAATCGGAACTATAAGTTTCTAATTCTTTCACTGAATGTCACTCGAATCCTCCATTTTAAAAATTAAAATTAAATTGCCAGACGAAAAATAATTGTATTCATAGAATTGCAACTTATTTTTTTATATACATCAGTGAATATAAAAACAAATTCCAATTAGTATATTCCCCAGTGGTATAAACTTTAATTAAAAATAATAAAATAATTAACAAAAAAAAACAAATTATGTTAAGAAATCGGATTTTATTTTTATTTTAATATAACATATAAAAAATATTTTAGTAAGAAAGCTTTTATCTTAAAGTAAAACTATAATAAAATAGGATTGTTTTTTTTTCGCTTTGAAGTAATCTGCTCTAAGAAGAAGAAAAACAAGCTAATGATGGACAGAGACAGCCTCATTGCTGCTAATCACTAGTGAAATTCTAATCAACTTAGTTGGATAAGGAAGCTTGGGGAATTACACAAATGAGACCACTTGTTGTCTGGTATCAACACTGAAGTCTTTCTGCTTGGTTATTTTTGAAATGTCCTGTGCGATTTGTAATTTTCTCACAGCATTTTATTTTCGACAAATGTAAATTTTTTCGCTGCTGTCTTTTAAAACTGTTGTACTTTTAACCAGAAAAAAGTTATAAGAGCAAATGAAGTAAACTGAAAGAAAAGAAACGGATATAATGATAATACCACGAAATTGATGTTATCAAAAACTCCAAATGTATGCATAGGATTATTTTAAATTAACAAGATATAACAGCAAAATATAATTAATATAATTTGGCAGAATATAATCTGAATTGAAATTATATATATATATATATATATATTCTCATAGTAAGAGTTTTGGCATTTCATTCCCATGAGAGAGGAATGTATGTCATTTGAAAAATATAAAATAACAACCCATCACTCAAGTTTAACAGCAGACAAGCAGTGTTGTGGGTAGTTATATTACATGCAATGAGTGTTTTGTATTAATGAGAACGGCTCTTAATGGTCGAGTGACTAGCGCTCTGGTGCTCGGTACCACAGGTTTCGGGTTGAGTCCCGGCGGTGCCATGGATAGATGTAGTGATTCGGAATCCACTTTAAGCCGTAGGTCCCGGTCTCATGACTGTAGAGCGTCGCGGAGCAAAAGTCATACTTCTACCTACGGGTGCTCCATAACAACAGAAGCTGCTTCCTTCCCCTTCAACCATGAGTACATACGGGTTCGTGGGCTTGGTCTAGATTAGATATCTACTAAGTAGGATAAGTAACAACAACAACATTAATGAGAACAACCTGCCACTCAAATCTAATAGCAGATATTCGATGTCGTGTATAATGAGACTGAAATTAACGTTGTCTGTGCGACCTGCACAGGTCGAAACAGTTACAGATTGAACATCGTGACGGGTTATATCCCACGTCTGAGAAATACCTACTCCAATGAGAAGTGAGGGAAGCTGAACCCCACCCCCTCTTGACGAATTATCCTAAAAGGAATTTTGGGTTAAAAAAGAGAGAGTTCTGCAACAGGTCGATCAGAAGTGTTGTTTTTCTGTTTTTTTCTCTGACTAGGCCGAAGATTCCACTTATTGTGTGATAATTAAGATCTGCCGCAGACCAGGCAATTAGATTCTATGTAGACTCGAGAACTATGAAAATCTCCGACCTTGGAATAAACTGTATTTGTGATTAAATTTTATTTTAAATTTTTAATTTATTTGTATAATAATATATAGCATAACATAACCCATTTGTATAATAATATAGTTCATTATATATATATAGTGCTCGTGAATAAAAATTAAGGTGTTCCCGTAAACCTGAAAGTGGCCCTCTTCTTGAAGCCGTTATAAGTCTAATAAAGCCAGAGATTTTTCATTATAAATTTATTATTTATATTTTTATATGTTTGACAAATAAATTTCTAAAAATAAGCAATTTTATTTATTTGATCTGATGAAGTTTATTTTATCAAAATATTACTTTTTAAATTTTAGCAAACTTTTTAGTATTTCAAACAATTGAGACAGCCGCTGTTCATAATTAAAATAGTATTCTGACCAAAAGATTAAATGCATTTATCATATTTAATAAATGAGAGTTAAATTTGAGTACCATAAAGTAAAACGAGTCCATTATTAGGTTTCACAGGCACTACACTGAGTTTATATTCCCATTAAAACTATACTGTAAAAGTATTAAGTGAAATTTGTAAAAAAAAAAGAAGAAAATGGCAAAGAAGAAGTAGTAATTTTTGAAAAACGAACTGATTTTGAAAACCGCCCAAATACCTCGGCTGTATTTTGTTTACCCTCAGACATATTTACTACAAGCTATTATAATATGCACCGTATCTGATTCATTTAAATAGAACTAAACCAACTTATCTTACTATTTCCTATTAAACGAAAACAGGTTTTGTTTTCATGATTTCAAATAAAAATTTATTTCTAAAGTTAAAAAAGGCTCGTGCTCACCAAGGCGAATAAAAATTTACCGCGGTCGCCTGAAACCGGTTTGCAGCTCGTCGCGTGGAGTAAATTAGAAGCGGTTTTTCAACTCATTTGACGTTTCGCTTAAGGGGTCGAAAAATTTGGTCGCTTGCCTTTGAATCTTCATGCGGTGGGAACTTTTTAAGATGCAATAAGTCTGAAACCGAAGTACATTTTTTATTACATTAAATATGAAATGCAAAGAGAAAAATTGAAAAAAGCTTTTGGGTGCAATATCCCATCTTATTCGATACGACCCATGACGCTTGCGACTAAATTATATCAGTAATTAATTTCTTACGGAATATTATGAAGTGTTCTTGAGTTAACTTTTTGTCTTCTTTTTCGGCGACAGAACGTTCTGCTTAAACATCACATTTTACGAGGCACGTTTTCATTTAATATCTTTGGAAATAGTCAAACTTTGCTGATTACTAATTATCTCAGGATCTTTATTAATCTTATTATTTTATTTATATTATTATTCTTTCTTCTTAAAATCAATTTGCATTTCTTATATCTTCTTAAGTCACGAGATAAGGCAGCTTTCGCGAACATACTACTGTGTTCAAAAAGCAAGACCAATTTTCAATTTAAAATTACCGGGGTTTATGGAATTTCAATTTTTTTCGTTTTTAACTTGCTGGCACTGTCCCCGACATCTGTGTGAAATTTGACACAAAAATATTCATTAGCGTTTGAGTTACGCTTGGCTTTGTGAGACGCTAAAACTGATTCCGTCGATTTTTAAAATGTCTGAATTAAGTGATTAAAGAACTTGCATTGAATATTGTTTGCGGAAACGTATAGAATGATGCAGAAGGCATTCGGTGAGCATTCATATATCGGAGAGAAATGTTTAAAAGTTCAAAGAAGGCAGAGAATGCGTTGAAGATGATGTTGGAATTCCAACATCATAAGCAAGCTGTCAATTCCATTTTGTGCCACAAACGCGTCAAATCTTGATTGGTAAACACTGAATGCGTCAGCTCACACTGCATTGATTCTTCGTGACTTTTTCGCCAAAAATGAAACCCATATCGTCCCACAACCATCGTATTCACACCGTAAGACTTCAGGCTATTCCCTGAACTCAAAAGACCACTCAGAACCTGAATGTTCTGTTTTGAGTCAATTGAAGAGATTCCACTTAAATCGCCGCGAGCTTTGAAGGCCATCTCTGTCGATGAATTTTTAGCGTGCATTGGGAAAAAAAGTTGGTAGAAGTGCAATGTGTCCGGAGGGGATTACTTTGAAGGCAATGAAATAAATTTGGAAGAATAAATAAAGAGTTTTTGAAAAAAAAAATTGGTCTTTCTTTTTGGGCACAGTAGTAAAACAGAATTTTCACGAATGTTCTTGATTTGATTCAGGAAATTACTTTTTTAGCAGCTGGAAGTTGTCTCTTTCCATCTCCTCTGTGCCTGAAGGAATAGCTTTTGTAATTCCAATAATTAAAAAAAAAAAAAAAATTTCTAACAGAATCGAATGAAAAGCCGTTATTTCTGATTGAGGAATTTCTTGGTAGGGATGGCAAAGTTATGTCTATGAATACGTTCGAGTCATCTAACAATATGTTGCAGTAACAATATGTTGTAGTTATATTTATACTAAAAAAAATAATTGGTCTTACTTTTTGGGCAGAGTAATACATCTCAAAATATCTAATCTAGGTATTATAATGGAAGAGTAACTGGTATAAAATACATTAAAATTTCAAACAATACCAGAGGAAAGTGACCATCCTATTTGAGAGCACATAATACAGACGAGACTGAAGTCCTTTAACCAGAGATGAGAGTTGTAATTGGAAGTCGCGGATTTTTGATGGAGTCGGAATCAGGATTTTGCTTAAAACTCCACCACCTGTCTCTTTTATAAAAATATCTTTTTATTTTTTCAAAATTCTGAGAATTCTTGTTGAGATTAAAGGCTGAGGAGGCCATTCAATTGCATCTTTCAATCATACAACCAGTACCAAAGACAGTGACAGCTTTAGTAGCAAATCGAGTGAGTGTCGAGAGACTTTCTTATATACATCAAGAAATAAATCTCCTAGAATCTATTGCATTTTTAATAAGATTGAATGCAGCACAAATCCTAGCAACTTTATGATTAAAATGTACAATTTTCTTTTGGTGATTTTTAATTGTTCTATAATGTATTATTGTTCATT
Organism: Caerostris darwini; assembly: GCA_021605075.1. Lineage (NCBI taxonomy): Eukaryota > Metazoa > Arthropoda > Arachnida > Araneae > Araneidae > Caerostris > Caerostris darwini. The sequence goes on from BPLQ01010253.1 coordinate 183,047, forward strand.
AGATATTATTATTTTTATAGATTTTATGTATATACATTGTAAGCAGATTTATTACACAAGAATATATTTTGAGTGAGTAGAAATAAGTACACCTTTAAAACTGTAAAAAAATATTTTGTTAAAGCTAAAACTTTTTTTACAGATATAGGAATTCAATAAAAATCATTCAATTTATTTCACAAATTTACTAGACTCATTAGTAAAGATCGTAGTACACGAGTCGTAGTAGAACCTAATACTCGAGAGTCTATAGAAAACATTAGATTCACGAGTCGGGAGTCAAAAGGTGAAATTACTTTGCTGATTTCTCAAACGCTGCCCAAGAGGTTTCTGGTCATGATAGTGGCGGGAAAAAACCAATAATGAGCTTAGGGTTAAATAGTGTTGGAACGGTATCTGTATCATGAAACTCGCCGACGCTAGACAAAGAAGAAAAGTGAAAACAACCAAAAGGGACAGATAAACATTTTAACGAGTTTGTAAATTATCAATTTGATCTCCTTCACACATGATGCCATTTTGGATACAGAAAATGGTAGATAACACTGAAATTTGTCAAACACATTAAAATGTTTTGCTTTCTGTTGCTTATCTTTCATTTTTGGTTGGTTTCACTTTTCTTTTTAGTCTGCCTAAAACCGTCGAGTTACACGATATAGGCACCTTTCCAATGCTATTCATGGTTTTTCGCAACGGTCTTTACTAATGGGTTTAGCAAACTTGTGAAATAAATTGAATGATTTTATTGAATTCATATAACTGTAAAAAAGTTATCACATTCCAATAAAAAAAAATAGGGGTTGCCATTTGAAATTTTCAAAATTTTGTCACTGTCTCTGTACAGTAAGTGTTAGAGTTTAATTGTAGTTTTTCGTCTGATTCTCTCATACCTCAAAATTTCTTAAACTAAAATTTTCTTCAGTTTCTGTGAACTGGTATGATATTTAGCGGTACATATGTCGAGAAGGTTTTTTTTTTATAATCACCTTGTATTACAGATAGCTTTAGTGTTCGACGAAACATTTTTTGTATTGGTAACGCGGCGTTAACTTTGACGAATTAGATTAGCTATCGAAATGATTGGCAATAGTGATTCATTTATTCTACTGCCAATCATTCTCGATTCTGCTAATCTGTTTCGTAGAAGTTGTGGATGGAATGGTTGCCATTGGAAATGTACCCAAAATTTCTCTTTGAGTTTCTAACTTGTAATATTCTTTCAATCCAAACTTCAAAATCCTTAAACTTGTTTTTATCAGTTAAATCATAAACTAATTTAAAACTAATTTTAAACAAATGGCGCGAATTATACAAGTAAGAAAGAAAACTAAAATCGCATCACGAATTTCAATTATCATGTGTGAACATACTTTGCTGGTCCAATACACACAGCAGTATATCAATGTTCAATAACCCAAGAAATTTATGAAGTAAAGAGTCAGAATAGTACAAGAACGGGAGTTATGCACCTTATAGTTCCGCTTGTTTATTTGAAGTTTTTTTCCCTTGCAGATTCCATCAAATTCTCTCCTAAATAAACAAAATGTTCGCTGCGGTTACAAAATACTGCGGTTTTGGCGATTCCATTTAGCGCAGAAAACAGATTTGCCAAAATCAGAATCTAAAGATAAGAATCTCGTCAAGAACTACCCAATTCAATAGCGACAGGAATATAACAAAATTTAATAACTATCGAAATTTATGAAGAAGCAATTGTTCCAATACTACAGAAGCACTACCCCTTACAGAAGTCTGTTAAGTGATTGATAAATTAACTTCTATAAACATAAACTAATCCTACTAATCCTTCCTACTTTGAAGACATTGAAACACTAATCTGTTCATATTTTAAAAACCAGACAATTCAAAATGAACTACGGAGCACGTGACTTGATATGGTGGGGTGGTGTGGGTTAAACGTTATATTTAGCAACATATATTTCATGCCAACATTTAAAGTACATAAATAAAATGACATGAAAATCAGCGACTATTTTAAATAAAAGTTTCTCGTGTTATGCGAGGAGATTGATCTGTTTTAAATAATAACATATGCTATTACTTATTCTCTACTTTAAAGGTTCATTTTTTTGGACACGCCACCAATCTCAAACCAAGACAACGTTATATTCCCACATGATAAAAATAATGGTATTCCATCTATTAAAAATTAAAAAAATATGTACACAATTAAACTGAATCAACAGTCTAATTAGATGCCCTTATATCTCTGGCGTGGCGAACCAATCAAGAACGCTATATCCCTTTCTCTTCCTGCAATTGGCCGCATTGCAAGGAATGCAAATGATCGACTTTTGCTCCCAGGTAGAGATGACGGCCTCTTTTAGCCAAATCTCCTCAATCCATTCGATTTCCGACTCCAGCCACGTCCGACTTTACACATTCCAGCTTTCCCGTTTTTCCCCGGATCGCGCGCCAACTGGAAATGAAGCCAATTTCCGCGGCGCAACTTTACGAAGTCGATTCCCGTTTTTACTCGCCTCACTTAAAATTCCGCTCAGCCCGTTTCAGTTGTGAACACGTAGCAAAAAATTATGACTGCCTTTTACCCCACACCCCAAAAAGGAATAAATAACTATACATGGCCGTGACTTCCCACCCCCAGAGATGCGTCCTTTTTATGTTGATGCGATTGCAAGGTTCGCCGAGTTTTATTCTCTTGGATTTACCATCTTGTTATGAGTTTCTTTTTTTAAAATCTTTTTCGCTAAGAATTTTTTGGAGACTTCTAAGACCTCTGCATCCGTTTAACTTCTGATCGGTAACTTACTTTCTTGTAGGGATGCTGAGCGGCCTGATGGCCAATAGGCTAGCTCTCTGGCCTTTGGTACCACAGGCTTAAGGTTCGGATCCTGGCGGTGTCATGAATCTTTGTGAGTGGTTCAAAATCCACGTTAAAAAGTAGGTCTTGGTCTAATTAACTTTGGCGTGTCACACTTTAGGCTAAACAGACCGGGACCTACAGTTTAATGTGGATTCAGAACCACTACAACATCCATTGCACCACTGGGACACGAACCCAAACCTGTGGCACCGAGCGCCAGAGCACTATCTACTCGGCCATCAGGCCCCCAAAATTACTTTAGAGAGATAAACCAAATCCTGAATTAAAGGAAATGAAAAAAAGGGTTTCTGCATGTGTGGTCTTTGCTTCTGATTCAGATGTCTAATTCAGACGTTATAGTCTAAAGTGTGCGAAAAATGACCGTAGAGCTACAAATCAAACCAATTTAGGGATGCTGATTGCATAGCCACAGCAAAGTCAAGCAAGTGGAAAAACTGAAACGATTCAACGATTCAAACCATTTCAAATAAAATTCCATCGTCAGAAAATGCAAAGTGAAAACTTAATGCGTTGTGATTCAGAAATTGAATTTATTAAAACTTGAACAAATGAATTTTCATTGAGAGTCATTTACAACAATTTCTATAAAATTAAATGCACACGTTTCATATATACGTTTTCAGTCCTATATCACACCTGGTCTATACTGAAGGTTATTCTATGTACTATTTCATGTTATCGGAATACGTCACCAGATATGTCTTCGACTTATCTAATGAACAGAAATAAATTTTATTCATAATTTCCTATAGTTATTTCTTCATAAATTAGTCCTCCGGATATTATAAATATTTTTCTTTGGGTTTACTAGTATTTTTCAGGTTTTACAAATTGCCTGGATAACATATTTTAACACCATGTCATCTTATATTTTATTTACATTTGTATAATCTCTTTTGATCTGTCAATGCAGTTTTTATCATTAAACTCGTTTTGATCCATGTGTTTGTTATATACATATACACTCAAGAGCCAAAACATTATGACCACCTATCAATAACGAGTTGGCCCACCTTTGGCGCGCAACACAGCTTTAACCCGCCTTGGCATGGATGCCACAAGTCCTTGGTAGATGGCCGGAGACAGATTGTACCAGATGTTTAAGCAACGGTCACGCAAATCCGAGATGTTGCGAATTGGTGGTCTTTGAACTCTGAGCTGCCGTCCCAGGACATCCCAAATGTGTTCTATCGGATTGATCTCCGGTGAGTTAGGCGGCCAGGACATTAACTGAAATTCAGCATCATGTGACTGGAACCACTCCAACACAATTTTAGCCTTGTGAAAAGGGGCGTTGTCTTGTTGGAACATTCCATTTCCAGCTGGAAAAACGGAGGCCATGTAAGGGTGCAACTGGTCCGCAATGATGTTCAGATACCCTGTAGCATTCATGGTCTGCTCTACCACAACCACGGGATCTAGAGACGCCCAACAGAACGTCCGTCAAAGCATAATACCACCACCACCGGCCTGTATATGACCTACTGTACATTGAGGGAGCAACTGTTCGCCTGGAAGACTGCGTATCCTGACACGACCATCGGCGTGATGAGTGACAAACCGTGATTCATTTGACCAGACAACTCTCTCCCACTGATCCATGGACCAGTCACGATGTTCCCGGGCCCAGCGCAGGCGCTTGGTCAGCAAAGGCACACGAGTGGGATGTTTGCTGCGTAGCCCCATATCCAACAGTGTCCACTGAACAGTGTGCTCCGATATTATTCTACTTGGTCCTGCATTGTATTGGGCTGTCAGCTGAACCACTGTCTGGCTCCGGTTTTGCTTCACCATGCGAGACAGTCTCCGACGACCTTTTTCTTTGATAGCGTGTGGACGTCCAACACCATGTCGTCTACTGGTGGTTTCACCGTCATTCATCCACTTTGCATAAGTACTAACAACTGCAGATCGCGAACAACCCACTAGTTGTGCAGTTTCGGAAATACTTTTCTTTTTCCGAGCCTTCGAGCCATTACAATCTGCCCTCTATCAAAGTCGCTTATATCCGCAGCCTTTCCCATCACACACAGAAGTAAGTGAAAGAATGATTCTTCAGACTCTCTAGCAGCAGTTAAATACCACTTCCACCTGATCACGTGCCTTCCACGTCATCCAGGCGAGTTCATTGCAAAATGTAGGGGTGTTCATAATGTTTTGGCTCTTGAGTATATATATATATATACTTTATGCTTGCTGTCCACTACATGGATTTTATGTATAGTTTCCCAATGACGCTAATTGCTCCCGTTAAGTTCTCTCTATCTAATAGATCAGTTGGTTTGAAATGCTCAGTAAAATTAACGGTTCAGATTGAATTTGAAAATTGGTGTTATCGTCACCCACCAGCAAGTTGAAAATCTGTATTGGGAATATATGTAATTGAAATTGCAGTTATTCAAGCAGTACAACTTTGAGTAATTAATTTCTGATCTATAAAGTTTTATACCTGAATACTGCTCAGTCATGGAGAAGATTTTAAGAATTATCCTTTTGGAATGATTTATTTACCGAATGGTAGATTTATACTCATGTTTGTGAAAATTGCAACACCATGAAGGAATCGTTATAATTGAATGAAATTTAATACACAGTTGAGTGGTAGTGGTATAAATAAATGATTAAATGTTCAAAGCAAACAAACAATAACAAGAGATCGATCGGAATCAGTATTTTGTGTAGCCACCACGCGCCGCAATAAGTGCTACTACACGACGTGGAATGCAATCAAACAAATTTTGAATGTCTGCCTGAGGAAGAGCATTCCAGGACGAGGATCACGAGCGAGACGCCGCTCACATGTTCAATCGGCGACATATCCGGGAAACGCAGGCCAAGGAAGAAGCTGTACCTGCCGCGTTGCAAAAAGGAGGAGTCCTAGCGATATGAGGGCGGGCATTGTCCTGTTGAAATACAGCGCCTGGCAAGCTTTGAAGGAAGGGAACAGCTTGGGGCTGTAGAACTTCACTGATGTACCGGTTGCTGCTCAGATTACCCACAATTCTTAGCAATTGAGATCGTCCATGATATGCTATGGCACCCCAGACCATAACTCCGGGTGTTCGTCCACTGTGGCGTTCGATAATGCACTCCGGAAGGTGGCGTTCACCGGCATATCGTCTGACGCGAATGCGGCCATCATGGTTTTTCGGAAAACACGTCATGCTGCCAATCAGCACGCCAGTTCTATGCTGAGCGGCCAATTGAAAAGAATGCCGCAGGCGGCGATGGAGATGAGAGGGATCCTGTATGAGTCCTTGCGCGCAGTCCACGCTGCAGCAGACGTCTACGAATTGATGAAGCACACAATGAAACACCTGTAGCTATTGACCACTGTGCTGCCAATTATCTAGAGGTAAAGCTGTACGGTCCGTCAGCGGCATACGGACCAGGTGTCTATCATCGCGAGCTGACGTTTTCGGGGTCCACTCCCGGATTTCCGAGTTGTCCAACACTCTTCCGTCCACTGCTTCCAAAGACGCATCACTGTGCTGCTGTTACGCTGCACACGAGCGGCTACTGCACGATAAGACAATCCAAACGAAGGCCGATGATTCTCCCCGTTCAAACTCCGTAAGTTGTTCAAATCTCGCTCTCTTTCGTCGAAGAGGCATAAGTAACGATTGAGCTAACGTTTTCCACTATCAGATAACCACCGATAACCCTACACGCCTTGCTACAGCCGTGTATTTATTCGGATCCATCCGCCGTTCAGAGGGCGCTGCTCAGCATACGCATGCGCTACGGATTTGAAATTCTAATTATTTGCATATCATGCGCTAATTTGCATTTTCTGAAAATTTCAGCTCACTCGCGTAAGTCCTTCATGGTGTTGCAATTTTCCCAAACATGAGTTTAAATTGTACAGAAAAAAGTGAGATTTTAGCAGGCCCTTTTGTGAAAGCCATTCGACCCATCATTGACATGGCTCCATGATTTTGGGAACGAAATTGAAAGAAGGATGGATTGATTTCTGATCTATAATATCAATCATTGAATTCTGATGAATACTGCTCAGTCATGGAGAAGAATTTAAGAATTCTTTTTTTGGAATGATTTATTTACCGAATGGCTGATTTAAATTGTACAGAAAAAAGTAAGATCTTTACAGGCCGTTTGTGAAAGCCATTTGATCCATCGATGACATGGCTCCATGATCTTGACAACGAAATGGAAACGTTCTTGTTGCAATTTCAATTACTCTCTCCTTCGAATCTGAAAAGAGATACCGAAGAGCGCCATTTCTCTTGCCAGGAGCTTATTTGGCGGGAAGAATTGGCTGTTTCTGTAAAAGGCGGGGAAGGTGGTAGGGTGTAGGGATAATTGTTGCTTCGGAATGTGTGCGCGTTCCTTTCCATCCTCGTGCCGGAATGTGCAGGCGTTTCATCAAAGTCCAAATTGTTTTGCCCACTGTCAGAGGGGGTACCGAGGGGTCGGATTCGAATCGAAAAGAATGTACCACGGCGGCGGAGAAAGAAGGAATTTCTCCAAGTCTTTTTACCGGAAATAAAATAGATGTCGTTTACAAGTTGTCTAGACAGATGTTTTTCATGTTGAGAAAAAGAAATGAAGTAACATAAATTTTTCTTGACAAAGTTAAAGTAAACATACATAGTTTGGGAATTGGAACTTCTTGTCCAATTAGTTGTTGTGGCCCAATCGAGCGAGATAACGAATTGAAGAGTGTTAGATTCCTTTTTCAACAGCATGAGTTGTAATCAATGATTCTAGAAATGAGGATTCAATGGCACGCCTTAGTGTTTCGCCTCTTAACTGGTAACTATTCATTCAAAAAGCAAAAGGGGCCCTAAGGTCCATCAAAAAGTCAACAATTATCTTTTTTATAGATAATATCTAAAAAAACTTTGCCATACACACATTAGAAAAAAAAATTCTAGAGAAATTTTGATTATTTAAATAAGTGTTAAGCGGACTCTTGCGACTGCAGGCAGAAAGTAGCAGACTGAAATAATGATTGAAATATAATTCTGAAACGAAAAATGCAGAGCAAACGATTCACTTACAATGCAATGATGATTCACTTACAATGCAATGATGATTCACAAAGATGATTCACTTACAATGCAATGATGATTCACTTACAATGCATTGAGATGCAATAGAGCCAAGTTCATGAAATAAAAGCATGAAAGTAAAAAACTCAATTAACTGCAAATTGCAACGGTATTCAAGGAGGGGGGTGTAGGACTATTGAGATAAATTTCGAATTTTTTTTATAACTATCCCGTTATTAGATCCAAATCGCTTCTAAATGTATTGTGAAATTTTGCCGAATTGACGATGTATTACTATGAAAATTATGTTACATAATGAAGCGTGTCCTCATATTCTGGAGGAATAAAAACTTGGGGCAAGCATCTCCCGTCCTTTTAACACTAGAGTTGGCGTTGCATCGTCCTTGGCTCCTTTCCCAGGGCGCATTTATTTAGAAAACGTAAACTGAATATTTCAAGAAATTCTTCTTCTACTTGAGAAGAAAAATTTCTTGAAATATTCATTCATATTACCTATATTTATTGAACTATGTGCTTACTGATAATAAATACAATACAAGGAATGCTATTTTGTTTATAACTCACTTATGATCACTTTGTATGAAATATAACAAAATATTACAAAAATTTCATATGAAGGAATATTTTACTTTTGAATCACTTTGGGTTAAAAATATTACACAAGAAAATTTATCGATAGAATATAAATGGCAAATAATTTAGAAAAAGCAAATGTACATTTATTGACAGCTAAAAAAAATGAACCCTTTCCTTTGAAAATTGTTGTCAGATAGTAGACATTTTTCTCTCTTGGCACCAACAGTATAGAGTAGTAATTAACAACAGCAATGATTGCTGTCAAGCTGTTGTCCCAAGCTATCATCGCATATGTTAAATCCTGCATGCTAGAACAAGCATGCCTAAAACTTATTCTAAATGAGTTCAAATCAATAGATGAGCTTTAATCTAACATACTACATTACTATACATCATATAAGAATTGCTTAGTAAGAGAGTCATAGAATACAATTGGAATATGGAATGGAATGTAATAAAATTGCTTTTAAAACATTTCGTATTCATTCAATGTACCAGATAAATAAAACTAATGCGTACTTGTTAAAAGGCCCTCCTGTCACAAATTTCTTGGAAACAGCTAGACACATAGCAATAAAACCTCATATTTCATCGGCAAAGCAAGTAATCAATGTAACCAGGCATCACGCCCCTCCTGACGGTGACAGTGCCGATTGCAAAGTCACGTGAGTTGTACGATCACGTGAGGAGTATGTTTACCTCAAACTGGAAACCTGATGCACATTCTATTATATTACTACTCTACAGAAATAGACAACTTGGTCCAATTAGATAATTTAGAAATAATACTCTATACAAAGCTCTGTTGCAAATTCTTATAAAACAAAACATTTTGCATTCCAAAAAGATATCAAGCGCCTTCATTAAATAATTTAAACTGCAAATAATTATAAGCTGCCAATGAATTAAAAATAAGCAGCGATTGACATGAAACTTTGGTACAATTCATATGCTATTGTTTAAGTCTCAAGAGCGTCTGTTGCACCGAATGAAAAGAAAAGTTTCCACCTAATGTGCATGCGTGGGGCAGACTGCGAAATGAGCCGTTCGGGAGAGGGGGTCATTAATTTTGGATCTCCCCCGAAAGTGCGTCGCGAGGTGCTATTAGGAGAAAAGATTCGTGAGACGACAGTCAATCAGGCTGCCCTTGCAGCAACACGTTTGGTTTGTTAGGTATTGAATGGGACCCGGCCGTTTCAGAAGGGTTCAAATGAATATATATATTGTCATATGTCGTACTCGAAAATGTGGCTATCGTATGCATAGTTGAAATTCATTTTTAGAAATAAATGTCTGTATTTCTAAAAACGAATGGAAGCAATCTTATAAGGTTTATAACTTATGTTTGATAAACAGAAGCATACTTAATTCATTTGATTTGTTAGCTTTTTTCTCCTTTTCATTTAATAAAACGACCCAATACAGTTACAGTTAGGTAACCTCTCGATGAACAGACAAAAGTTCTCATTCCACGAAAGAACAAGTTCTGTTCCTCCTCAATCCGTTAATCATTAGAATTAGAGACTTTTACCCTGAGAGATCCTGATCTAATGTAATACGTTCTTGAATGGGTAAATATACTCTGTACGTATAATATAAACAGACACTCGGTATTAAGCTGCTTTATTCCTCAATGTTTGTTTTGAAAAATTAACATTCTCTAACCTGGATGACCTGATGAAAGACACAAGCTCAAGGAAAGAAGGGAATCCCATCTGAAATACAGTTACAAATAAAGATTCACTCGGAATCTTCATTAACAAAAATATTTAACCCTTTGAATCGGGGTCTCGACTCAGAGGTGACCTCTCGATGAACAGACAAAAGTTCTTATTTCATGAAACAAGTTTTTATTCCTCCTCAATCCCTGCAGGAAGAGAGGAAGCTGAGATGAAAATCAACAATATTTGATGAAGCACATAAAAACGTAACATGTTACATAAAAACATCTGATAATTATTTTGTCTGATTTATTCAGATTGTAAATTTTACGTTTTGCAATGCGATCAAAATAATCAGAGACATTAGAATTAGAGACTTTTAGGAACCCCTGATCTAATGTATTACGTTCTTGAATGGGTAAATATACTCTGTACTTATAATATAAACAGATACCTCGGTATTAAGCTACTTTATTCCTCAACTGTTTTGCGGCTTGGTGGCCAAGTGGCTAGTGCTCTGGCCTTTGGTATTCTAGGCTTCAAGTTCGAATCTGCAACATTCTATACGTTCGTGAAAGAAAAAAAACATCTTCTGTTGAAATCTGCCAGTAGGCAGATGGCTTTGGCCCACCATCTGGCTATTGAGCCAATGAAGAAGAAGAAGCAAAATAAATTTATGTATTTTAATCACATGCTCGATTGTAATGAATTATATGCTCGATTGTAATGAATTATATGCTCGATTTGTAATGAATCTAATCTTATTTTTTTTTTAAAAATAAAATAGCTCCTATAGCATAAGATTACTCTATAAAATAACTCCTCTAGCATAAGATTACTTTATAAAATAACTCCTATAGCATAAGATTACTCTATAAAATAACTCCTATAGGATAAGATGTCTATCAATATAGTTTTTTGTAAGCCTCGGTGCTCATAAAAGTCTCTCATCTTTGTCTAGGGGCCTGGTGGCCGAGTGGCTAGTGCTCTGGCCCTCGGTGCCAGAGCGGGTTCGAGTCCCGGCGGTTCCATGGATGTTTGTGTGTGGTTCGGAATCCACTTTAAACTGTAGATCCCGGTCTGTTTAGCCTAAATTATGCACAAGATGACCGTAGAGTGACAAACCAAACCAATCCTCAACTGTTTTGAAAAATTAACGTTCTCTAACCTAGACGTCCTGGTGAAAGACATAAGCTCAAGGAAAGAAAAGCATCCATCCTCAAATGCAGCTACAAATAAAGATTCACTTGGAATCTTCATTAATAAAAAAGTTTAACCCTTTGAATAGGGACTTCAACTCAGAGGTGACCTCTCCATGAGTAAAGAAAAGTTCTCATTCCACGAAACAACAAGTTTTTATTCCTCCTTCAATCCCTGCAGGAAGAGAGTGGAAGTTGAGATGAAAATCAACAATAATTGATGAAGCAGTAAATGCCGAGAGGGACTTAAGCTCTCTCAATTACCTCTGGTCAAGATTGTGAGGTTTTTGTTTCTTCTCCTTCGAAAAGAACAACTCATGTTAATCCCGCTGATTGGGAGGGGGTGGAAGCGACGATGCATTGTCGCTCCACAGATAAAGAGCCTCCCCACTAGAGGGGGACTAAAGCTAGACCGATGCCCAGTCTCAAGAGAACGAATTGCTCACTGAACATTATTAAACACACACAAAACAAAATAACAAGTACATGTGATAACCCAGTTTCTTTCTTAATGATTTCCCGACCTACAAATAACAGATTGTGTTATTACACTGACCCATATTAACTTTGAGTTCTTCATTTTCTCATAACAATACTTTTAATTTTTCTTACCGATTCTTTTTTTACAACTTGGTAATGGTCTCAAAATAAAAACACATACTATGAGTGGACTGTAAAAACTCAACTCTTTTATTCGAAAACCAAACGCATTCTGCCCTGGTTACATTTCTTTCTCCTTCCAATCAGCTCATGCTCATCAGCGGATGTTTATAATTCCTCTGGAGCCAGCATACACTTCGATATTTTTTTTACATATTATGCAATGTTATTAGTGTACCATAAAATATCCTAACTTCAACACCCTTCGATGAGCTGTCCTCATGAGGGTCATGCAAGTGTAGCTATTTATTCATGAGGCAACACAGGTTGTAAAAGATATTAGTCAGAATACTTTTAGTGACTTGTTTATGATTTGAAATCCGTTTTACTGCAGACACTTTACAAATTTTGATCGCCCTTGGACGCATTTCTTTCTCTCTCTCGTCGGCTCTTAGAACTGCACCTGAGCGATTTTAAATCATTCAAAAATTGTTAATAAATTTAAGTAAAAACTCTTGAGGGCCTGATGGCCGAATTACTATCACGATCGGCACTCGGTACCACAGAATTTGCGTTGGAATGCCGGAAAAGCCATGTATGTTTGTAGTGATTCGGAATTCTCCTTAAACAGTAGCTCCTGGTCTTATATTACTGTTGATTGTAGGGCTGACAACCCTACACCTTTAAAAAGAAAACATCTTTTGTCTCGGAATCTATCAGTAGGCCGACGGATTTCTGGGACCATGGGACCACCAGCATTGTAGCGCCAATGATGAAGAAGAAAAAGACTCTTATAGGCAAAATACACTGGGCCTTTGATTACAATATGCAGCAGCTTACGGGTTTGATACAAACATGCATATCACAAAAGGATTCTAGCATAGATAAACAGTCTAAGATAGTTTACAAACATGTCAAAACCAATGAAGTAATAAGAAGATGTAGGAAATGAGTGCTTTGTTATTAAATGTTTTTCACTGTATATGTAAACTTATTATTTTTGCTTTGTTTTTATGCTTTGCTTTCTATTTATTTCAAATCAAAGAACTGGAGAATTGAAGCTAATTCTAGTGAACATTCTATCAGCTCCAGTAACTTATTAAATATTATTAATTAAAGAGGGAGGAAAGAAGGATTTGAAAACACTTTCACAAAATGAGTAGAATTGGAATTCATTTTGCAAAGAATTAAGAATAGTGTCTTGGAGATGGTTCCTTGAGCCCGATTCGTGACCTAGTGCAACGTGATTAGTTAGCGTGCAAGAAGGCTGAGGTTCGAAATCATTTGAAGCAGTATTGTAATCATTACTTTCAGAAACAAGAAGACTCAATGGCGATATTTGGCATCTGTAATCAGCCTGCCTGGTGGGAGTTTTCCAAGTTTTCCCCATAAGACAGATTAATGAAATACATTTACCCCAAAAACGCCAACCACTAACGCCCATCGATGGCCATATGCCTGAGGCCCACAGGTGTTAAACCTCACTCTGGTGAGTGTAGGGACTGGGAGCACTGAGTATAGGGGTGAAGAAAAGAAAAGAAAGGTAAAAAAATAGAGAATATCATGTTGGTCCAAAATGGAAATGTCCGTGGAGAGGGATATGATAACTCCCTACTCTGGGAAGTTCTTCCGTTGGACTTCAAGAGGATAGTGAGAATCTCTAACTGTAATTCTGGGCGTAATTCTTTCGAAATTGTGGCGATAAAATGTATCACCTGTAGTGGAGTATGGATAACGCTAAATCTGCTATTGCACCGTAAAATAATCTCATATTAAAATGCCCTGAATTGAAAAAAAAGAAATTAGCAGCGAAATAAAACGTCAATGGCGTTTTTCGAAAATTTCGATTTTTTACAAATAAACCTTTATATTTTTAGAATTTAGTCCATTTTCCAGAGTTTAGATTATCTCTCAAATCCGGATGTCAGCAAACATTTCTGAACATATCCGTTTTATGAAGCGCCGTAATTGATTCTGTGTTGCTCTTCTAAGTGTTACACGAGAAAGCTCTTTCATTGGGCCAGCTCGGTATGAACATCACGTAGCGTCATTATTTTTAATCGTCTCTAAGTTGAAGAGGTCGAATTCTCTTTTCTCCAATTTTTCCTTCTTCGGAAACTGTTTTTCTCTTCCCTACTCATTCATTAGAAACAAGTTAAATTACAATCTGACGCACAGAGTTAACGTGCCTGTAGGAGGATTTGGGTTCCGATCCGTTGACGGCGTTTGTTGCAGTCCTTGACTCGATGGCGAATGTGACAACGGTTGGTGGGAGTTGTTGCTGTTGGTGGGAGTTTTCCTGGGTTTCATTCCATACGACCCCAAATGAGGACGAGTTATTCATAAATATTCATCACTTCATCCACCATAGGTGGGCTGTTCATGGTAATACGCAAGTGCAGCAACATGCAGACGCGCAGCATGTAACATGCAAGTACAGCAAGTGTTCAACAACACGAAATTCTAATCGGTTGGGCCGATATATAGGTATTCGTAAAATTTAGAATTGAATGCAAGGATAAAACGCGCCATAGCAGTCTTAAACAAACAAAAACAAAAAAAGTATCAATAAATCATTTCAGGCAATAAATTATGCTCATCAGCTATCGTTCAAAACTGAAAAAAACGAAAACACTTTAAGAAAAAATAAATTTAAAAAAAAACAGAGCCTAAAAATTATGCTATGAAACAATTTAGCCATAAATTGTTTCAATTTGAACCTCTGAATTTTAAGACTGAGACCTTAATTGCATATTGAAATGAAAAAGAACTCCTCTAGAACAGTTAATGCAATTGCATAAAAAAGAAATTCGTTGATTGATCAAAATGTTATTCAAAACTATAAATTCAATTGTAAGGTCTTGGAAAGGCCATTGCATTCTGTGACACATACTGGAATCAATTTTCAAATAGGATCGAATGGAGATAATTGGGCGATCCTTTCCCAAACGTGCTGTGATTGTGCACAACAGTTATTGACATAAAGAGCCTGGAGGTGACCAACGTTATTGGAAGGATCGCGCTCTAATGAAGTTCAGTTCAGTGCCCTACCTTATGTTTGCAGTTGTACCTAGGGTGCATTTTTTTTTTATTTCTAGGACATTTGTTTTTATACATTCATGCCATTTACTTTTACCTTACTTGAGGAAGGAATCACCGATTCTCTATCAATCACAATCTATTTAGTAGAAATATTTATTGGTAGATTCTTCTGTGTGACATGAACAACCCGCAAATAGACAGAAAAAAGGACATTCCCTTCTGAGATAATTTTTAAGGATACCTGATCCATTTATTTATCTTACGAGAGAAAACATGGCCAACTCCCCCTTGCACGTCTTGTCACTGGTTTACGAGCCAAGCTATTTATTAGATTATACGAGGCAATTTATAGGCAATAAAAACACTTTTATGATCTTCTTACTGCCAGATCTTGATTTACCAGAAGATGGAAACTCATACACGGAGAGAGTACCTTGAGAAATAAAGATTGTTATGACTTCCGATATACGATTTCACTTTCCATAGTCAAATTTTAGTTTACTGAAGAAGAAAACTATTACATGGTTAGTATCTTAAATAAAAAAAATTATGAGTTCCGATACTCGATTTCACTTTTACAACCCTACTTTGGTTTACCTGAAGATGAAAACTATCACATGGTTAATACCCTAAATAAAGATTGTTATGACATTCGATACTAGATTTCACTTTCATAGCCTGACTTTGATTTACCTGAAGATGAAAACTATTATGTGATTTATCCCTAAATACCTTAGTCCTTGTACCTGAAGTAGAAAACTATTATGTGGCTAGTACCTTAAATAAAGATAGTTAGGACTTCCGATACTCGATTACATTTTCCATAGCGTAACTTGGGTTTACCGACAGAGGAAAACTATTATGTGGTTAATACCTTAAATAAAGATTGTTATGACTTTAGATACTCGATTTCACTTTCCATGGCCAGATTGTGCCTTATCTGAAAATGAAAACTATTTCATAAGCATACAATTTGAGTTTGTGGATAGGATATGCAAAGTATTTCAGTACAGACGCACATCGTGGGTATTTGTCCTGCCATCTACAAGCGCTATGTAATGGGGAAACAGAAAGCCTTTTTTAAGTAATGGAGTTGTTTTTTCAATCCCAGTATGTCTTGCATAAAAATAAGGTCGTCAATCGAGATTATTTCTGAGTTTGATAGCGGAAGAATTGTGGCTTACAGATATTGCAGATTGTCCTTCCTAAAAAGATGGTGCTTATATCGAACAAACAATAGTGATGCGAATCTACAGTCCATAAATGCAGAAAAGATAAACCTAATGTTCGGAACTGTTACACCAATATTGTATGTTAATATAACGGATTGCGCATCAAGGTTACCAGTTTGAAGCAAACATACTGCTTATGTGACTTTTACAATCATAAAGACCTGCACAAACGAGAGTACACAAATGGCGAGTGACTTTCTGTACGAGGGTCTCCGTTTGAAAGAGAAAAACACCCACTTTATCTCTGGCTGTGAATGACAGCTGGTCGTAAATGGGGTTCCTCTGGTGTGAGGAAAACAACTACTCTTGCTGGAGAAAAACTACTCTTGCTGGATCTTCTGTCAAAACAATTTTTAATGGGCTTGGAAAAGTCATTTGTTCCTTTGCTGTCGACTGTCAGGAGTTGTGTGATGACTTGTCACTTTACTTACTGCTGTTACAGAGGAAAAATTAGCTTTTTTCACACAGGACGTTTAGAAAAATATGTGAAAGAAGGGCCTTATACTTTTAATAAGTGACCATTAGTTTTATTTATTTGTTACATGGATTGGATGTAGAATGCTTTAAAACAATTTTATCGTGCATAAGCAATTCATATCTGATGCATATCGTATCATAATGTTATATGTTAGATAGATGATTTTTATTTTAATGAACAGCTATAACGCTCATCTATTGATCTGAACTCATTTGAACTGATTTAGAATTAGTTTTAGGTATGTATTTCTTCGTTTTGTAGTTTAACATATACGATGATTAGCTTGGCAAATTTTATTAACAAACTTTACCATCGGCATTTGTCACTCTATGGTGTACAACGATTTTAGCACGATCGTACAGCGATTTAAAAGAAGTAATATAAAAAAAAAAAAAAAGTCAATTCCTACCTTTTTTTCACTATACTGCAGAAAGTCCTTTATAAATAATTTTCATTCATTTTTTTAAGTTTATCAGGCGCCATCTATTGGTAGACACATGCAACTTAAATATAAAAAAAAAAACTAAAATTAATTAATTAAATTTAATTACTGAATTAATAATTGAAAAAACTGTATTAACATCAAGTGTCATCCACTACAAGTTAAAAAAAATGTATTTGAATTTGAGTGGATGAATAAAAAGTATTTTATGAACGATTGAAAATTTGAACGAGATATATATAGAGTGTGAGCTAATAGAAGGAATTGAAAAAAAAAAACGTTAATGTTTTTAACTGTAAATAAATGAAAATTTCATTTTTCTTAATAATTTGCATTTAACCTGAAAACAACTGAAGGTGATAAATAGGGGATAAAGGAAGGTGGTGGGAAGGAGTTTTTCGAAACGAAAGAAACGGTTTATGAGAAACGAGATTATCTCTCCATAGGATAGGTAGCTCCATATTCTTGAAGTAATGCATTAAACTGCTTCATGATCTCAGTATACACAATTCCATACACTCTATGTTTAAAAATTGCTAATCAACTTACTGTCTTTTGTCGGGATACAATGAACAAGACTTTCATTTTGGTTGAATGTAGAAGAAGGATATATGATTCTTTGTGTTCCAAATTTGTGCGTTTTGGAACATCAAAAAAATCCTATATACACGTATACATATTTGCATAGATGAGATTAAGATTCATCTGAGAAACTCAGAATTAAGTTTATCTACTCTATCGATGTCAGCAACTCCTTTAAACCACTGATAACAACGAGGATGTTTAATATGACGAGATGCTTTCAGTTCTTAAATGAGATATACAACTTCTTGTAAGCTTTTTTTTTTTTTTTGCTTTCCCATATGATACTTTCGTTTCTTTGTTGGTGATTCGCATCTGACTTCGTCCATTTTGTTAGGACTCCGAACAGATAGGCTACCTTTACAGTTCTTATCTTGAATTCTTCTAGTTTCTCAAAATTCGGTCTGAAGATCTCGTTTCATTCCGAAGGTCTCCTTAAATGTCTTTTCTTCACATCTTAATTTCGTGCCTATAACTACATAGCCCCTACCAATTGGAAAAATGAGGATGAAACATCGGTGGACCTCATGTAGGCTACTGACAGGTGTTGAGAACTTAATTTCCACAACTTGATTTCTTACTTCTATCTTACTTCTCCCCAACTTAATTTCGTACTTGTAGCTACGTAGCCTAACAATTAGAAAAGTGAAGGTGAAACATCGTTGGGCCACGTAGTCCACCGACAGGTGTTGAGAGAAGGAATTCCACAACTTAATTTTTTTACTTCTATCTTACTTCTCCACATCTTGATGCTGCCTGATGGCCATTTGGCAAGCACAGGCAAAATGACCATCATTTCTGGCCTTGGTACCACCGGCTTCAGGTTCAAATCCTGGATGAGGCATAGATATTTGTTAGTGGTTCGGAATCCACGTTAAACTGTAGGTCCGGTCTAATTAGCAAAAGTGACCATAGAGCGACAAAACCAAAGATGAGACCAAACGTTACCACAACTTAATTTCGTATCTATAGCTTTGGAGCCCTTATCAGCTAGAAAAGTGAGTGGGAAACATCGGTGGGCCTCATATTGTCCACCTACAGTTACTAGAAGTGGCTGTCCCACATTTGTGTGTCGTAGGGAAGAAAATCCTGAAAAGTTCCACCTGGTAGCTTGACAATCGATATGATATATTTTTGTCACATTCTCCTCCCAAACCTCTTTGTTTCTGAAAACAGTAACTGCACGCTGGCTGCGCAAGTTATCAGAAGTCGGGTTTGAAAAAATATTCCCATAAGACTGCGTAGTGAAGTAATGCTCGTAATGAAATTCCTTCAGCTTCCAACTCATTCACCAGACAAATTCATTCACCAAATAACTTTTTAAACTTACAATAAAAATTATAACCGAAATTTCAAGCGAAACATTATGACTTCTAACAGCATAAGGAACTATTTATTGAAACAATTTGCCACGAATGTCGATATTGGTATTTTCACAGTTTTTGGAACATTTGGGTTGCCGGATTTTTGATCTACTTCTACTTAAGACGTCTTTTTAAGGAAAGGGACAAATAAAAGTAAACGATTTTTTTTTACATAAAGTCCAGTTAATCCTGCGAGCTAAGGCGCTTAGCGAAGATGAGAGCTCGCCCGATTTTCTATTAGGAGGCGATTGTTGTGTAGGAGATGAAGAACCTTTCAAGATTTAGGGGGGGAAAGAGGAGCCATTTCGGGACAGAAAGCAAGCACTATCAGGAGGGAGTGTTCGCACATTGTTGACGATTCACTCGACAATTTTTAACGACAACCATTTCTTTAATCATACTACCCTCACCTTATGAATATCAAAGTAAAAGTGACTTGTAATTTTCCATGTCGCTTAATCACACATTATGCAAATATTGAGAAATTAATATAAAAATATATTTTAAGATAACCTGTTTATTAAAATCAGCATAAACAATGCATTGAAAATTAGGTTGATCATTACTTAAATTGCTGTTTGTTGCATATAAACATATATAAGTGTCGCTTTTTAATGAAATCTTCTTCATTAAAGGGTCTTTAAAAGGTTATTAAGGAGGGTATAAAAATGGGTATTAATGGGTCTTAATACATGTGAGCACTTTCGCAATTTTTTTTTAGTTATTAGAATAAATTGACTCTATTTGCATTTTTTAATAAATAACATCTAAGAATTTTCAAAATTTCACATTTTTTTTTTCAAATTTATAGGCTAAAAACTGGCCAAAAAGGGATAATCTTATAAAACATTATAACTCAAAATCTGATTAATATATATATATATATAATTTCTAAATTTTTATGTTTTAATAGCAATTTAAAGGAGATAGAGTTTTATTAAAACATAAAAATTTAGAAATTAAATTAGTAAAAAAAATTAAATAATTTTTTTAAATTTTCTGTTATTTATAAATTTTCAGTTATTTAGTATTTGTTTTAAAGTGTTCAATACAAATTCTTTCAAAATGTTCATGAAGTTCCATGTTTAACAATTAAAATAAAAAAAAAGAATTTATAAAGATTGGATGCTTTTCTTTATATTCTTATAAAAAATATTCATACAAAATTTTAAAGCATTTGGATTAGAAGCATTTGTGTTATAGTGTTTTACATCAATAAAAAATGCTCATTATTAGGAAGAAATTAATGAAAACTTTTTAAACAGAAACATTATTTCAAAGTTGATGCACATATGTTAAAGGGCTACTTATTTATGGAATTCACATTCTTTATTGCTTAAAAATATAGGTTTTTTTTTCCCTGGAGCTCTGAAAAAAATTTAAAGCTCTATTTTGAAACAAGGTTTAAAAAGTTCATATAAATGAATATTTTATTTTTGTGATTATATGGGAGGGGAAATATTACACAAAAAAAATTTATTAATTGAATAGAAATGCAAAATATTTAGAAAAAATTAAATTTTTATTTATTGACCGCTAAAAAATGAACCATTTTTGTTGAAAATCATTGCACAATAGTAGATGTTTTTCTTTCTTCACGCCAACAGCGTAGAGTAGTAGTGGCCGACAGTAAAGAGTGTTGGCAAAAAATCGCCAAGCTATCATCGTAAATGTTAAATTACAAAACTCTGTGAAATACATGGTTAAAACCAAATTTAAATGAGTATTGTATATTTCCCAACACAATATAAGCTAATTTTGTTCCTCTGTAAACAGTACTGGTCCTCTGTAAACTTTTTCTTCTGTCTTCAAACAGTTAAAAACTTTGATGATCTTTAAACGATTTTTCAAGACATGTGTGCTGAAGTATGAATCCGTTACATAGGTCTCGTAAGAATACCCCATGCATTCTCATGAGAGCTATAAAACGGACCTCACGTGGAGAGAAAAGAGAAAAGTTTAAATAAACTGGATCCACCGCGAATTCGTACGAGAACTATACAGAGAACCACGTGTGGAGAGAAAAGAGGAAAAAGTTTAAATAAATTGTTTTCGAGAGAAAGGGTAACCGTAGAGTGTTCTATAGTTTTAAAAATTACAAGAGTTAGTCATGGCTTTGTTAGTTGTGATTTAGGCTTCACGTTGTAGTGAGTAGTAGTGCTGTAATGTTTAGTAGTGCTTTGTTAGTCAGTAATCCACTTTGTGTTATAGAAAATAAATTATATGTTTGTGGGCAATTACACACATATCCAGTCATAATAGGTACTGTATAAAATAGTGCAGAGAAAAAAATAAGATTTTTTTTATAAGAAAGAAAACAAAGAAATTATAATTGGCCGTTCTGAAATTTCTTATAAGTAAAGACATAATATTTTTGTATAATATATATGAGTAATGCATATGATAACTAATAGCGATTGAATTTCAGGTAATAGAGATTGAATGAATGTTCATAAACGAATCAGTTATTAAATTCTTTATTGGAATCACTTATACATTTTACATGCAGGGTACTGCGTAATGATACCTCTACGTTCTACTAGCTCTGGATTAAGAATTCTAATTTTTACTAAATGACTTATAGTTCGAGTGAACTAGAAGGATTTAAAAAACTTTAAATACATTTTGCATTTATAAGAAAACAAAGAAATTTTACTTGGGGGTTCTGAAATCTTTTATAAGTAAAGATAGATGATACTTATGTATAATGTGTCTGAATAAGGTATATGATAACTAACAACGACTGACTTTCTGGCAATAGTATTTAAATGAATGTTAATAAACGAATCAGTTGTTAAATTCTTCATTGTAATCCCTTAAACACTGTGCATACAGGGAATTGCGTAGTGATACGTGTACGTTTTACTAGCTTTGGATTAAGAATATAATTTTTAAAAATTGTCGTATCGTTCAGATGAATGAGAAAGATTTAAAAGTATTTAAATGCATTTTGCATTTTGCAATAGACTTAAGAAGCATTTTGGCCTGCATTATGCTGATTATTATGAATTTCCGCAAAATAATAATCAGCATAATGCTGGCCAAAATGTTTCTTATGTCATAATAGACATAAATATTTCTTATGTCATAATAGACATAAATATTTCTTATGTCATAACAGACATAAATATTTCTTATGTCATAAGACTTCCTTGAGACTACACGGCCTGATGGCTAATTACCTAGGGCTCTGGCCTTTGATACCACAGGCTTCAGCTTCAAATCGTGGCGGTGGAAGGAATGTTTATTAGCGGTTCGGAATCCACAGTTAAACTGTAGGCCCCGGTCTAATATTAGCCTAAAGTGTTCAAAAAAGGACCATAGAGGGACAAACCAAACCAATCCTTGTGACTATCGAAAATCCACCTTGATCGGGGGTCAAACTTGACTGGGAAAATTAAGCAAAAAATATCGGAGAAATAATTTATAAAATAATTTTTATTTCCTTAGAAGCAATTCATAAAAATAATTCAAATAGGTAGCAAATTATTGTTTATTTTAAAGTTATATTCTGATTGGGGACACATAGCTAGTTAAATCACAAATACTTTTTTTATTACAAATCATTAATTATTTTTCATTCAGTCTCACAAACTTTATCCTGAAACAGCTTTCTACCCGCACAAAATAATGAATTACTAAAAAAAAAAAAAAAAAATATTAGCAGATATAGATCGTTCGATGATACATAGTTATCTTCTATCTGAAGCATCGTTAGCTTACAATTTCGAAAGACATTGATTTTGAATCTATAGTTTCTCCTTCCTTTCGGAATCACTACTCGAATATCCCGCAATCAACTTCGTTAGGAGGAATCTTGCACTTGCACCAGGAGTTTTTTTGGACAAATAACTATATGCTTGATGCAAAGCTTCAGAAAACTTACTCAATATAAATATGGCAAAAAATTATGGTTTAAAAACTGGAAGGTTTTACTTTTAAATTTATTTCTCTTTAACTTTTTTTCACCCTCAAGAACATGAAAGCAGAAATATGAAAGATGGATGGTGTAATATGTGGTAATATGGTGTAATATGTGTGTAATATGTGTGATGTGGTAATATGTGATGGATGGTGCAATATGTGTCCACAATGGACTGGTGTAAATATGTTAAGTCTGTCGGCGAAGAGGTAAGGAATGGGGCATCTGGGCCTTAGAAGTGTAAGTGGTAATATGTGGTAATATGTGATGGATGGTGTAATATGTGTCCACAATGGACTGGTGTAAATACGTGGTCAAGTCTATCGAGTCTAGGTAGCACCTGGGCCTTAGAAGCTTATATCCCCAAATACTAAGGTGTGAAAATGTAGTTAATGTTAAAAAGATAACTATAAGATATAGAAAAAAAGGAGGAATATGTGACTTGCAATCATGGCCGAGAACCGGTCTGCTGGCAACTAGACTGAGAACCGGCCTAGTTACCAGCAGACCACAACAATGGGACATCGAATATGTGATCAAGAAAAACGCCTGAACGACAGAAAAATAATTTTTAATCAACCACTATGATATTTTAATGCTTAATCGACAGATGTATCGGATCGGTTCAATTTTAAAGACTAGACTTTTAGTTTTTGAAAAAAGTTTTGGATTTGCTTCTACAGTCACTAGAAGTCGAGATACAGTTGCTTTCATTTGAGCTGTTTCATTAGTCGAGATACAGCTGTTTCATACAGCTGTCATTAGAAGTCGAGATATAGCTATTCAAACAGTGATCTCATGCATTCAAACATTCAACTAAATTTTTGCATCCTTGCTACAATGCCCAATGATAACAGGCATAACTTTTACTATTATTTTCAGAATCAAATTACATTTTAAGTCTATGTTTTGATTGATATTAGACTGAACTAAATGGTTTTAAATAGATTCATTCAAAGATGAGTTATTGCCATTTTTGTTGAATAAATTCGTTTTTTTTTTCTTGTATTTTGTTTTCAAAGACTCGATGGGCTGTTACTCAGTATGCATAATGAGTACGTGTGTACATGTATTCAAGTCAATATGATGCATTTTGAACATACTCTTAATTAGGAGTATAAAAAATACTCTTTTTCGTTCATTTTTTCCTAATTTTAACCAAGAATATTCCTATATATAATTTAACGTTTATAACCTAATTGTACAATAGCATCCTATGAAATTTCCATAGAGGAAAAAATTATTTAAAAATTAAAAAAATTTGTCTCTGAACGAAAAATTATTTAATTATTTAAAATTCTCTCAATGTCTCTCAATAATCGTGGTCGGTTACCTTAATACTTTAGCACGAACGGCCTAAATAATATCGAGATAAAAATTTGATAGTAAAATTAAAATTAATCATTTCAAATTATTTTTCGTTTTGAAGGAATACACCACATCGTTTTTGAAAGAATTATTAGGCTGTTTGGGTTTCATTCCACGCATTTCTGTCTGTAAACCTTATTAGCTTCATCTTAAAAAATGCCCACCAACATGGCAAATAAACACATTTTTTTTTATAATTTTATTCTTTTTTGCATGTCTTCTTTTCCTCAGAGCATTTGTCTCTGGAGGTAGAGGAGGGGGAGAGGAGGAAAAAGTGCGGGGGCTTTCCACCCCACCCCTAAAGACGTCATCCGAACGAGGCGGGACGGGATTCGCGATTGGCCGCGTCCGGGGCTGACGTTTCTGTCCGCAGCGCGCGGCCGGTCCTGGGGGCGGACACTCGGCCTTAAAAAGGGGGCGCCCCGGCACAAAGTTCCCCTCCAATCTCCCGACAGACTTCCGGCGAACACCTGTTGCAGCCATCCGCTCTCATCTACAGGTCTCTTCTGCCTCTCTCTCACCACAGTAAGTCCGCACTTTCGCTTCTCAATAGCATCTTTCTTTTAACCACTTATGTGGACATTTAGTTTTTTTTATAACTATAATTACTATCATTAATTAAAATGAACAAAATTATATTAAATTATTCACTGCAGAATCTCTCAGCAAGAATAACATAAATCTTATGGTTTGGCTGTACTGTTAACGACAATTATGAAAATAGCTTAAAGCAGTATTTCAATTGACACTCTTGGCCACATATGTGGACATTATAATTGCTATAATTACTAACAATAAAAAAAAAATTATAATGAATTATTTTACTACAGAATCTCTCATCAAGAATAACATAAATCTTATGGTTTGGTTGCACTAATAACGATATTTACGATGTACATTAATGAAAATAGCTTAAAGCAGTATTTCAATTCACACTCTTGGCCACATATGTGGACATTATAATTGCTATAATTAATAACAATAAAAAAAAATTATAATGAATTATTTACTACAGAATCTCTCATCAAGAATAACATAAATCTTATGGTTTGGTTGCACTAATAACGATATTTACGATGTACATTAATGAAAATAGCTTAAAGCAGTATTTCAATTGACACTCTTGGCCACATATGTGGACATTATAATTGCTATAATTACTAACAATGAAAAAAATTATAATGAATTATTTACTACAGAATCTCTCATCAAGAATAACATAAATCTTATGGTTTGGTTGCACTAATAACGATATTTACGATGTACATTGATGAAAATAGCTTAAAGCAGTATTTCAATTCACACTCTTGGCCACATATGTGGACATTATAATTGCTATAATTAATAACAATAAAAAAAATTTGATAATAAATTATTCACTACAGAATCTCTCATCAAGAATAACATAAAAAATATGGTTTGGCTCTACTGTTAACGGCAATTACGGTGTACAGTTAGGAAAATAGCATAAAGTAGTATTTCAATTGACGTCCTTGGCCTCATATGTGAACATTATTAATACTATAATTAATAAAAGGAAAGCAAATTTCATAATTAATTATTCACTGCAGAATATCTCAACAAGAAAAATACAAATCTCATGGTATGGCTATACTGAGAACGGTATTCATGGTGTACAGTTAGGAATATGAAAATGACGTAAATTAGTGTTGTCAGTGTTGTTGGATTATTTGAACGAATCTTTCATAATTGATACCAGATATATTAAATGTATTTAGTTTTAATAATGAATGCCAAGAATGTATGAAATCATTTCACTTATAACTTATATTTTCTTTAACCTCCAGACACCGTAGGCCACATATGTGAACATTTAATTTTTTATAATTATAATTACTATAATTAATAAATAGAAAATAATTGATAATAAA
The DNA here is from genome assembly GCA_021605075.1 of Caerostris darwini. Lineage (NCBI taxonomy): Eukaryota > Metazoa > Arthropoda > Arachnida > Araneae > Araneidae > Caerostris > Caerostris darwini. Next base: position 209,307 of record BPLQ01010253.1, read on the forward strand.
TTATTCACTACAGAATATCTCAACAAGAAAATTCCAAATCTTAACGTTTAGTTGCACTTGATAACTGTATTTATAGTGTACAGTTAGGAATATGAAAATAGTGTAAAGTAGTCTTGTCAGTGTTGTTGGATTATTTGAACGAATCGTTAGTATTTGGTAATATAGATATTAAGTATATTTAGTTTTAATAATGAATGACCGGAATAATAATGAATAATTTATGGCCGGAATGTATGAAATCATTTCACTTATAACTTATACTTTCTCTAACCTATGGGTGCCGTTGGCCCCACATGTAGACATTTAATTTTTTTATAATTATAATTACTATCCTTAATAAGAAGAATGAAAATTTAATAATCAATTATTCACTACAGAATATCTCCACAAGTTAAATCAAAATCTTAGGGTTTGGCTGCACTGACGACGGCGATTATGGTGTGCAGTTACGAAGATAGCTTAAAGTAGTATTCAATTGACGCCCTTGGCCACATATGTGGACATACATAATTATGAACAAAAATTTAATAATAAATTATTCACTACAGAATCCAAATCTTATGGTTTGGTTCCAAAATTCCAAATCTTATGGTTTGGCTTCACTGATAGCGATATTTACGGTAGTATTCCAATTGTCACCCTCGGCCACATATGGGAATATTTATAATTATAATTACTATAATTAATGAAAAGAATAAAATTTTGATAAGAAATTATTCAATACAGAATGTCTCAACAAGATAAATCCGAATCTTATGGTTTGACTGTCCTGATAACGATATAAGTGTACGGGGAATATGATAAATGGCGTAAAGTAGTCTAGTCAGTGTTGTTGGATTATTTGTACAAATCATTAATATTTGGTACCAATTATATTAAATATATTTAGTTTTAATAATGAATGATCGGAATTATAATGAATAATTTATGCACAGAATATATGAAATCATTTCACTTATAAATTACTCAAGGGCACAAATGTGGAGACGTTATGGTTTATTTGTGCTTTCTCCATTTTTTATCAATTATTATTAGTTATCATTTTAATTTCTAACAATATAAAATGAATCGTAATAAAATTAAAAATTGAATCTTTATTTTTCCACTATAAAAAAGGAATTAAAGCAACACATTACATTTTTTTAATTATATTCAGTCAATAGTTTTAAGTAAATTTAAATTTAATTCAAATGTAGGCTTAAATTTGTGTTATTTATTAATAGTATGTTATATTAACATATCAAAACGTATGCTTATTGCAAATATTTATTTACGGAATAGATTTCGTGTTTTTATTTTATTCTTCAAATAATAGTAAATAAAAATTATTTGAAAAGCATTACTTACACACATATTTTTAATAGAATTTTTATCTTTGGTTTGAATTCAAATTAAAACCAATTTAATAGTTATTCACTTATTTATTTTTTAGAAGCAATTGCAATTGTAAACATTATCATATTCTCAATTTTAATATGCATTTTTAAACGAGTTTTACACTCTCTATGAAGTTAGTAGTGAAAAAGAATAAAATTTAATGCTGCAGTTGTGACGAAACATTTAGCATAGATTCAGTTGAAATACATGCAGTAGTTTCCAATACATGTTTGAAACACACATATATATATATATGTCTATTCGTAATTTTTACCATTTCAAATGGTTAATTCATTAACGTGTGAGTTTATAAATTATAGTATATTATATTATAATGTAATGTATAACTCATATGGCTTCATTGTAAGAATATCGCCAGAATAGTGAAAAAAAAAACCTATAAAAGTCCCGTAGTTGTGAGTTGCAATTGTATAATCCTTCTATAATATTTACCAATACTGCCGTCATCTGATGTGTTAATTGAAGATAAAACATGATCGATTTCTACTTTTGTTATAATTTGCAAGAAAGTTAATGAGATTTATATTATTCGGAAAATCAATAAAAGCGTTGATGACCCTTTAATGTAGTTTGCACATTTGAATAGCGGAGAAAAAACTACATGTACCGTTATGTATTGTATAAAATTACCAAAGACTGAATGATACCAAACATTTGATCGCCATTGTAATTAAAATGAATCCATTCTTTGTATTTTAGGAACAATTCAATTGTTTCATAAGGTCCCTAAATGTATTGATTAATTAAAATTTAACTATTAATGATAATTAAAATTTAACTATCTAATGATAAATATTTTTTGTTGACATTTCAATTTAGCAATCAAACCGAGCTTAAAATTTGGCAGTTCATTTAATTGCAATATAATTTAATTCATTCTTCATTTTCATGCAATTTTATTACAGAATAAAATACTTATTTTTTCTTAAGCGATTTAGTTCTTAAGTAAATACTTTTAGAGTTCAATTTTTGAATGTCACATTACCCAGTTTATTTAGGAAGTCATAAACGAGCAATAAACTACGGATTCTATTGTTATTGGAGCATCTATTGCATTAAAACAAAATGAAATGATAAACGCACGAGATCTAATTAAATATGATTTTATTAAAGCTGAATTCAACTTAAAAGGTTACATTATTTTGAATTAAAATGCAATTTTAACACATTTATGAAGTTTGCGCCACATCTTAAATCCTTACATTCTAAAAAATACTTGAGGAAAAATATCTGTATTTTAAATGTTAAACTTGCAATGTTTTTTTGCCATAAAATATTTTCACTATTTATTTGTATTCCTCTTTTTTCCTGTTGAATAGTTTTATCACACATGATTTGATTGTAAGTGATTTAAAGACGCAATTTAAGATGGAAACTTCGAACGAGATACACCTTTTGGAAAATTATCTTTTAAGAAAGTACTTGAATAATTCAACTTTAATTTTACGATAAGATTAATGAGCTTTCTATTATTCATAATAATTATTATAGCTGATGACACTTTAATAGTTTGCAAATTTGAATAGCGGAGAAAAAGTGACATAATACACCGTTAATACTGTATTATGCCGATAATGTTTATAGTTGTTAATGTACTTATTATTCGTAAAAGCATTGCATATATAGCATCCAGTCAGTTCTGTATTCCTTCTCATGTACGTTGAAAAGAATTTTTCACACACTTTTGTTGTTTTATTAGACAACGATTCATAAGCAAAAAGTATTATTGTAGTTTTTACAATGTAAATAAAGCATTTACTTTGTGCATTTACTTTACTGTTAAAGCACAAAAGGGATGAACACAGTCTGGAGACACAAGTAGGTCACGTGATCAGAACATGCTAGTCGGTTGAATCAGGTTTCGAATTCCAGACGTTTTCTACTACTGTGCCCAAAAATAAGATCCATTATTTTTTTTTCAAAAACTCTTTATTTATTCTTCCAAATTTATTTCATCGCTTTCAAAGTAATCCCCTCCGGACACAATGCACTTATGCCAACTTTTTTTCCCAATCCTCAATGCACGCTAAAAAGTCATCGGCTGGAATGGCCTTCAAAGAGCACGGCAATTCACGTCGAATAATCTCTTCAATCGACTGAAAACGTTGCTCCCGGAGTGGTCTTTTGAGTTTAGGGAATAGCCAGAAGTCGCACGATATGAATACGGGGGTTGTGAAACGATATGTGTTTCATTTTGGTGAAAAAGTCACGAAGAATCAATGCATTGTGAGCTGGCGCATTCAGTGTTTTCGGTACCAATCGAGATTTGACGCGTTTGAGGCACAAAACGGAATTGACCTATCCTTTTGAAATTCCAACATCATCAGCAAACTCTCTAATTGTAAATCGACGGTTTGCAAGCACTAAATCTTTAATTTTTTGGACGTGAGCTTCGTCGGTGGAGGTTGATGGTTGACCAGAGGGCTATTGGTCTTCAAAGCGTTCTCTGCCTTCTTCGAACTGCTTATACCACTTCTAAACGTTACTTTCCGATATAGAAATGCTCACCGAATGCCTTCTGCAACATTCTATACGTTCGTGAAAGAAAAAACATCTTCTGTCTCGAAATCTGCCAGTAGGCAGACGGCCTAGGCCCACCATCTAGCTATTGAGCCCACCATCTAGCTAAATGAAGAAGAAGAAGAAGCAAAATAAATTTATGAATTTTAATCACATGTTCGATTGTAATGAATTATATGCTCGATTTGTAATTAATCAAATCTTATTTTTTTTTTAAATAAAATAACTCCTATAGCATAAGATTACTCTATAAAATAACTCCTATAGCATAAGATTACTCTATAAAATAACTCCTATAGCATAAGATTACTCTATAAAATAACTCCTATAGCATAAGATTACTCTATAAAATAAATCCTATAGCATAAGATTAATCTATAAAATAACTCCTACAGCATAAGATTACTCTATAAAATAACTCCTATAGCATAAGATTACTCTGTAAAATAACTCCTACAGCATAAGATTACTCTATAAAATAACTCCTATAGCATAAGATTATAAAATAACTCCTATAGCATAAGATTACTCTATAAAATAACTCCTATAGCATAAGATTACTCTATAAAATAACTCCTATAGCATAAGATTACTCTATAAAATAACTCATATAGCATAAGATTACTCTATAAAATAACTCCTATAGCATAAGATTACTCTATAAAATAAATCCTATAGCATAAGATTACTCTATAAAATAAATCCTATAGCATAAGATTACTCTATAAAATAACTCCTATAGCATAAGATTACTCTATAAAATAACTCCTATAGCATAAGATTACTCTATAAAATAACTCCTATAGCATAAGATTACTCTATAAAATAACTCCTATAGCATAAGATTACTCTATAAAATAACTCCTATAGCATAAGATTAATCTATAAAATAACTCCTATAGCATAAGATTACTCTATAAAATAACTCCTATAGCATAAGATTACTCTATAAAATAACTCCTATAGCATAAGATTACTCTATAAAATAACTCCTATAGCATAAGATTAATCTATAAAATAACTCCTATAGCATAAGATTAATCTATAAAATAACTCCTATAGCATAAGATTAATCTATAAAATAACTCCTATAGCATAAGATTAATCTATAAAATAACTCCTATAGCATAAGATTACTCTATAAAATAACTCCTATAGCATAAGATTACTCTATAAAATAACTCCTATAGCATAAGAACTCTATAAAATAACTCCTATAGCATAAGATTACTCTATAAAATAACTCCTATAGCATAAGATTATAAAATAACTCCTATAGCATAAGATTACTCTATAAAATAACTCCTATAGCATAAGATTACTCTATAAAATAAATCCTATAGCATAAGATTAATCTATAAAATAACTCCTATAGCATAAGATGTCTATCAATATAGTTTTTTTGTAAGCCTCAGTGCTCATAAGAGTCTCTCATCACAGTCTAAAGTAGTAACTGGCTTTGCTACTGATTGTAAGATTGAAGGATAGAATTAAATGGCCTTCTTAACCCTTCATTTAAAATTAATTACTATAATTTCAAAAAATAAAAATTATTTTTATAAAAGGGTCGGTTGTCGAATTTTTAAACCGACTCCTACAAAAATCATCGAGTTCCGAGTCCAGCATTCCATCTTTGGTTAAACCTTCCCATGTTAAGATTTAGAGTCACTTTTTCTTCATTTCACAGTAACGACGAAGCCTCGTGGAGATAGAAGACACTGCACGATTTGAAGATACACCACTTGGATCGATTGGGATGGAATTTTGTTATATTACAACACAGCAGTGACGATAAGGTACGGAAATCGACTCTAAACGTGTTAATTTGGAAATAATCCCACTTCCTTTGTTAAAAGTACAACGGGAACAGCGGAAGTCGCCACTTTTCAAGGCGCTGGGAAATGCCTAAATAAAACCTAAATAAAAAAAGCACATTGAACTCACGAAATTGTGACAAACGGTCCTCGCGGGATCCATTGTTCGCAGTCGGATAAATTGGCTAAATGGCACTTTTTCGGAAACGATTCCGAGAACTGGTTGCGTAGGTAGGATTTGGAAGGGTTTTTTTTTTTAAAAATGAGCTTGTTTTGTGATTGTCAACAAGCTAACTCCACTAAAATAACAATACATTTTCCTTTTTTTAAAAAAAATACTTTAAGATGACAATAATTCGAAGTAAAACAGTAAGGTTTCTGGATACCTTTGGGTATGGTACAGTCAAAGATGGATCTGTAGTGGAAATAATGTAAGTTTCTGAATACCTGTATATTTTGTTGGTCTTCCGTTATCCTGTTGAATCACTATAATGATATCATTATTTTAATTTTTTATAGTCTTCAGTCTATAATTATTTTTTCATAATGTTGTATAGTTTTGATTCATAGTCTTTCATAAAGACAATACATTTCTAAAAATGCATCTATAGTGGGAATAATGTAAGTTTTTGAACATCTATATATTTTGTTGGTCTTCCGTTATCCTCTTGAATAATTTTAATGATGTTATTATTTTTATATTTTATAGTCTTCAAATATAATAATTTTTATATAGTTTTAATTAATATTCGTTCATAGAGACAAATACATTTCTAAAAATCCACTGTCTCTTATTATGTGAATTCAAGATGCATATAAAAATTTCCTCCCGAGTTCCCTAAATAGAAGCAAATGACGTATAAGGCTGAATTTAACAGTGCTTCTTCAGTTCACGTTGCTGATTGCTAAACTGAAACTTCTTTCAGTCCACGTTGCTGATTGCTGAACTGAATTTTCTTCAGTCCATGTTGCTTATTGCTGATAATAGGCTTCATTTATTTCCAGGATCTTCGGTTATATAAACTATTGTTTGTATAATCGAATCATTATTTGTATTTTTTTCATTCTAATTCACAGCACAAAATTTTTTTATATTTCTTTGTAGTTGTTGAGTATTAGGTCTGATATAAAACCTAACTATAATGTTGAAACTAAACTTAAAATTCTATTAGAAAACATCTGAAGGACTTATTCGGTAAGGAGAGAAGCAGAATACAGAATTACGTCTTTAGCAATTAATAATTAAATGAATACATAATTAATAAATTAAATACATCTACCATAATAAGTTAATACATTGATTTATATTTTTTAAAAAGAAGAATATATTTATTAATCCATATTTGACGACTGAAGAATCTAACATTTTTCCCCTAACAACAACAGTATTTGAAAACTGAAACCAACATACATTTTCATTTGAATATTTGAGTATTTAAAATGATCTCTGAATCTTAAAATGTCATCAAATTCTTTTATTTTTATTTGATGACATATTTTCTGAAATTCCTTTTTATTCCTTTCAATATCAATTACCTTCCGGCAAGGAAGACAGGGTTCGTTTAACTTTAAAATTTATTTACATTTCTCTCATTTTTCTAATCAATTAAACCTTTTGAATTAATGATTCAAGAAAGACATTTCATTTTCTATTAATTTCAAATATATAATTTTTTGTAGGATTCTGAATATTTCACCGATGAATAATATATTTAATTCAAATGCAGTTAATGTATCAATATCCTCAAAACATGTCTTCTTTTAAATATAAAGTTCCACGTAGTAGTAGTTGCTGTGCAGACCTCAATTTTTATCAGAGGCAATATGTTAACAACATATTTAAAAATATGTTAATTATGTTAGGTAATACTTAAAAAACAGTAATATGTTCATTAAATATGTTATTTATGTTAAGTGTAAAGGTTTAATGAGTCAATTAACTCACTTTATCAAAAATATTCTGAAAATGCTTTTTTAATTTGCATATTTAGCGAAATATCTAACTATATTGTATATCCAATTATACGCATATCTAATTAATTTACATATCTATATTAAAAGTCTATTTTTTATTGTTATGTATCATATGTCGTGTCGACATCCATTTAAAATTACTTTAAATGTGTGCTGTAAAATGATTAGGAATTTTTATATATTTCACACATTTTGGGTTAATTAGTGGCCAAATGACTGGCGCTCTGATGCTCGGTGCCACAGATTTTGGGTTTCAGTCCCTTTAATTCCTTTAACTTTGATTTCTTATTTGACTCATAATGACTTTAAAAGTGCAATATACACTGAAGTGACAAAAGTCATGGGATACCTCTTAATATCGTGTCGGCCCTCCTTTCGCCCGGCGAAGTGCAGCAACTCGACGTGGCATGGACTCAACAAGTCGTTGGAAGTCTTCTGCAGGAATATTGAGCCATGCTGTCTCGATAGACTTCCATAATTGTGAAAGCGTTGATGGTGCAGAATTTTGGGCACGAACAGACCTCTCGATGATGTCCCATAAATGCTCGATGGGATTCATGTCGGGCGATCTAGGTGGCCAGATCATTCGTTGGAATTGTCCAAAATGTTCTTCAAACCAATCGCGAACAGTTGTGGCCCGGTGACATGGCGCATTGTCATCCATAAAAATCCCATCGTTGTTTGGGTACATGAAGTCCCTGAATGGCTGCAAGTGATCTCCAAGTAGCTGAACATAAGCATTTGCAGTCAATGTTCGGTCCACTCGCACCAGAGGACCAAGTCCATGACATGAAAAAACAGCCCACACCATTACGGAGCCACCACCAGCTTGAACAGTGCCTTGCTGACAGTTTGGGTCCATGGCTTCGTAGGGTCTGCGCCACACTCGAACCCTACCATCAGCTCTTACCAACTGAAATCGTGACTCATCGGACCAGGCCACGGTTTTCCATTCATCTAGGGACCAACCGATATGCTCACGTGCCCACGAGAGTCGCTGCAAGCGATGTCGTTCTGTCAGTAAAGGCACTCGAGTCGGTCTTCTGCTGGAATAGCCCAAGAAAGCCAAATTTCTCCGCACAGTTCTAACAGACAAGTCCCTTGTACGTCCCACATTGATTTCTGCGGTTATTTGACGCAGTGTTGCTTGTCTGTTAGAATTTACGACTCTTTGCAGACGTCGCCGGTCTCGGTCGTTAAGTGCAGGCGGTCGACCACTGCGCTATCCATGGTGGGATGTTATGCCTGAAATTTCACACTCTCGGCACTCTCTTGACACAGTGGATCTGGGAATGTTGAATTCCCTAACGATTTCCGAAATGGCATGACCCATGCGTCTAGCTCCAACTGACATTCCGCGTTCAAAGTCTGTTAATTCCCGTCGTGCGGTCATCATCACGTCTAAACCTCTTCACATGAATAACTTCAACAGAAATGAAAGCTCTGCGAAAGCACTGCGCATTTATACCTGTTCTACGCGACGCTACTGCCATCGAAAATTTGCATATTGCTATCCCATGACTTTTGTCACTTCAGTGTAAACCATTTAACATATTTAAATTTTTACATAGAATTAGCAGATATCGAAAAAATATCAGCTTTTAGATTGCAAATAGATGATAAAAAATCACAAAATCAAATTATTTTATGATCTTCTAATGATTTTAATTTTATTTTTATAATTTTAGAAAAAAAAAAATTAGCTCTTCTATTTTGTGTCCACCTTTAATATCAGTTATTTAAATGACTGCCGAAACAGAATAAAGAGCATTATATTCATTGATGGATTCTGTTTCTGGAATGGATAAGAAAGCTATTCAAAAAGACATTGATTTTGATCTTGTAAAACTACGGGAATACTTTTGGCCATCAGAAACGTAAACTGAAAAATATTTCACAACAGTACGCTATAATACAACTATACATTATAATGCAAGACAAGTAAAAGAAAAGTGACTGGACCAACAAAGGATTAAATGAGTGTACGCTGGTAAAATCCTTTTTTTTCTATTAAAATATATTTACTTTATTGAATTTTGACTCTAAAAAATTAAATCAGTTAAATATCAAGATTTCATACTGTAGTTCTACTAATAACTTGCTTTAACTTTAATAATAGCCTAATTATCGTGTATCCATTCAGAATCTTCAATGCCAACAAGAACCTTTACTAGCATATCTACAAATCAGATGCAAATACGTTTTATAAAGATACCTGTAACTCACTTCGTTTTATGCCTTTGTAATACATAGGTCTATTGGGGAGGAGTGTATCGCGGGATGGTGTGTATTTCTTCGGAGGACTCATGAAAGTGAAATCTTCCACCAAAGTGAAGCTGAATCAGCGCTCTCCCCTAATGAGCTCCATTCCCTTTAAAGCGAAGAAAACTCCTCAATTAAGCACCGATCGGCGATACAGGAGACCAGCATCTATATTCTTGTCCAGCTTCCAGTCATTCGTAGCTATTCCCTCGAATGATGGTGAAGGATTGTATTACGCTTTGTGAAAACTAACGAAGAATGACTTACTTACATCGTTTATTACTCTTTGCAATCAAAGTGATATACTTCCGAAAAGCTCTTCAATTTCCAACAAAAACATGTCTTAGCCATGACCCTGTATCGTTATGTTAAAATTTCGAATCAATTTGAGAAACATTTGTCAAGCATGATGACTCATTTGACAATACTGTGGATGGATACTTTGACTTTTGTTTAATACTTACTTCGATGAAAGTTGAATGCTAGCATGAATCCTTGATAGTAATGAGATAGCAATGGACGATACTATGAGCTAGCGATTATGATATTCAGTCTTCATTGCTAAATACTTCAGTAGTTCATTGCTAAATGAAAGTTAGAATTAAATAGCATCAAGCAATAAAAATAGATAGTAATGAGATAGTAATGGACGATACTTCGGAAGAACGATTAGGATCTTTAGTCTGTAGTTCATTGCTGAGTGAAAGTTAAAACTGAATAATAAAAAGTTATTCAGAATAGATAAAATAAAAATAGACAGTAATGCGATAGTAATTGACGATACTTTGGATGAGCATTAGGATTTTAGTTCATTGCTAAATGAAAGTGTGAACTAAATAGTAAGGAGGAGCTAACAATAGGAATAGGTAGTAATAAGATAATAATGGACAATATTTGAGAGGAGCGATTAGGATCATAGTTCATTGCTAAGTGAAAGTTTAAATTTAATAATAAAGAGCTAGCAATAGGAATAGATAGTAAGGAGATAGCAATAGGAATAGACATTAATGAGATAGTAATGAATTATCGATTAGGATCTTTAGTCTTTAATTTATTGCTAAGTAAAGTATAACCGCTTTTGAAGTTAATCTTTACGTTTAATTAATTAAAACTTAAAGAAATAAAAGAACTCCATACTAAACTATAGTATTGTTTATGATGTACATAATACTTTTTCGCTTGATAGTAGCATGATCTTAGAAAGATAGAACGTATCCTTATAATATTCAAACAACACTTATAAAGAAATGGTTGCAAAATCATTGATGTAGAAATACCTTAAATATATCGCTACCTGCTGTCATTTCAAGATACTAGCAGCTGTTTTGGATAGTGGAGGTACTTAACGCACGTGACTCAGAAATAACGAGAACGTGGGGAATAAAAGAGATCTATTCTTACAATCCATATAATGATTTAAAAATAATATTTTCGCATTCTAGTGTTTAGATTTAATAAACAATGATCTTATCAGATGAAAATGGTTAGAATATTCATGCACATATTGATTTGGAAACTGTTTGGAAAAGAAAGAGCGTTTTAGAATTAACTGCGTTGAAAATAATGGATTGGTTTAAATTTGAAAGGGACAAAAGGAATTCATTTTGGGAATGTTAAATTCTATGATTTATATTAATAAATTAAATTGGTATTTGATATATGGAATATC